>JXCR01071590.1:56272-78163 GCA_002079205.1 Phalaenopsis hybrid cultivar | reverse complement strand
ACGTCTCCATGGAGTTGATCAACCTCGACATGACTATGGAGTTTTCCACTTCTCAAGCTCTATATGTTAGGTTAGTCTTTGAAGGTTCACGGATCATACTTGTGAGATGACCGAATTTCCTGCATACTTTGATGAACAACGACACCATTTGGGAACATTGGAGAAAGTCGCTATCGTTCAAGAAGTTCATGTTGGTTTCTGATCCTCCGGTTTGCATGGGGACAGATGTTGGAGTCGACTCTCTAGTGGATTCCAGAACACCTTTTGAAGGTGGCTCAAAATTGGAGAAGTCTGCCATGATTATGGTTAAGCCAAAGGAGATTTGGTTGGGATTCTGAGACATAATGTCGTCTAATGGAAGTAATAAAGGAGGTCTGTAGGCAATCTGAAAATCAGGAAACCAGACTGTTGGAAATCTGGACAACTGCAGGAAGTCAGGGAAGTCAGACTGCTGCAGGGAACAAGCGCCAAAAAATAATGTGAAGGACCTACAAAGAATGTGGCAGGACAGCTACATTTCCAGGGAAAGATGCACCTCCAAAGTAAGAACCTGCAGAAAACAGTTGGAGAAGTTCGGTGACTCTGCTTGCAGGGATGGCCGACGACTAGTTACAGAGAAGACCGACAGTTGTGTTGGAAACTGGGAAGGGCTGATCTGATGCAGAGCAGGCCAACGACGGGAAAACCAGCCAGAGAGGACAACTGTTAGGAAAAACTACGGGAGGCTTGGAGGTAAGGCAAATGGTTGTTGTAGAGGAGCTCGGTGGCTGGGATCTAGGGTTAGGTTCTCATAACAAGTTGAATTGTGAAATAGAGCTCCATATTCTGATTGATACAAAGAGGCGTATTTAAATTCTATTACAATGAATTTAAATAAGGAAAGAATAATAATACAATCAAAGAAACAAAATCAAAATAAAGATAAAAAGGAATACATAATGCAGAATAAAGATAATTAATAAATAATAACGGCTACAGAAGGCCAATAAATCTAATAAATCTAATAGTTTACGTAAGGTTCAAGTATGGTTTAATGTTCAAGCAATACTTGAGCAATTTTTCAAGGAAGATTTGAGTAATGTTTGAATGGTGTTTTAAGAAAGTTTGAGTTTGATTCAAGCATGCTCCTGGCATTATTCAAAGATGGTTAGGAGATGGCTCGATCATGTCTTGAAGATTAATTGTTCATGTTTTGAAGATTATTTATGTTTTGAAGATGGTTTGGTCTTGGTTTGAAAATAATTTGATCATTGTTTTTTGCTTTCATTATTTTTGTTGAGATTGACATATCTGAGCTGTTTTGTTCTGTATGCAAATATCCTCCCTACTTGTATCCATAGAGAGTCATCAAACTAACTAGCTTATATATAAGTTAGGGGTGATGGAAAAAGTGGTTGGACGGTTAGAAATCAATGATTTCATTTTCAAGGTTGAGAGATCTCCTTTTAGTCTGTTCTTTGAATGTCTTGATTTGTATTCCATTGTGGTTATAATTCATTATTTATTACAGAGGATGGTTGATGATGATGAGAATAAATGTTACTCCATTGTATTCAACATTACATGCAAGAACACAATATTTGATATTTTTTGAATTTGCTCTGATCATTGGATTAGGATTTGGAGAGTTTTCACCTGAGAAGATGATCACAGAGAGTTGGCTATTAGATAACTGCTTGGGTGGAAACAAAAATTTTAAGAATTGGGGTCTATAGGGAGCATTTCTGCAGCACACTAAGTTGTTTTGAAACTTAGTTTATGTTTCCTTATAGCATTGATTAAAAATACAATCGAGACGTATGCCATAAAATGTTCCTCACCATTACCTTTAAGCTTATGCCGTAATTAGCTAAGTGATGCCTACCTCTTTTTTGGGTTAGGCATGCACCTTGAGGTGTAAAGTCTGAGGCGTTTGAGGTGAACACCTCAAATCATAATATAATAATATCAAAAAAATGATAAAAGAAATAACAATAATTGATGCCTTTTACGGTAACTTCATTTTATAGTTATATGCAGAATTTAAAACGGAAGAGAGATGATAAGCTATTTTTCTTATCTTTTGTCCATCAAATCTCACATGCCAGTTTAGTAGAATAAACAATTTTTTGTAGTTGCATATTAAACAAACAATGTCATTTAGATAAGTTAATAGTTTTGTAAATAAATTGCACATAATATTGAAAATATGACTATTAAAATAACTCTTATAACCATGCAAATATCGTATCATTTTTAGTAAACATACATAGTGATTTTCTTGTTATATTTTAGATGAGATTGTATTGCATAGAAAGTCATATTGTTCGTATGTATGAAAAAAATTTCACAAATTGTTGGGTCGAGTATTATCATTGGCATCTTTGAAGTTTATTTGTATGACTAAATCGAACAGTAAGCTCTTTCAATTAAATAAGGAAGAAGAGTCGAGTAAAAAACGAAGGTAAAGCTCAATGTTTGGCCTAGTTACATGGCTAAATTTTAATTTTGATTTATCTAAATGTTTTGCCACCCACAAATTGAAGAAAATTTTTATAGAAATAACAAGGAATATTAAAAAAAGGACATATTTGCATAAATATTGTCTCAAATTACTAGATTGTTTAATACAAATGAATTAACAAAAAAGAGCATATTTATAATATCATGACGTACAACTAAATAATTCAATTTGAAGGCATATAATATTGACACATTTGATTAGGCTTACGGGACAAGGACCTTTGTTCAATTTTACCATCTTCCTAGTTGGTTCAAGGGTCATGATTAATATCACTATTTGGCTGCTTTGCTGATGTTGCAAGATCGTAAGATCTAAATGCCCTACTAAATTTAGGGAAGAAATACCACAAATTTCTGATGATAAGTCTTGGCTCATTTGGTCTTGCCAACAAATAGAGTTATTATTTTTAATACTAGTATTATTAAATATCAGAATTACTATTCAAAACAACTTTATTATGGGTTTTTCAATGGGTGTAAGGCATGTTTCGTTCTAATTTATCGGGACACGGAAAGCTATTAAGCCATCAACATAAAACTAAACGTCAATGTTGGCTTGACTTGTTTATATGGTAAAATCATAAAACCCATCCTTTTGGGCCAACTCTAATATCATGGTTGTAAGCCTTATTTTTCAAGAAACACGTAAATAGAGCACTAATCAGTGTCTTAATTAAATTTAGGGCTTCCAATATATATAAGCCCCAACCCAAACTATATTTAGGTCATTTCCTAGGCTAACTAGCCTGTTAAATCAATTTAAACTGAAAAAATAAAAACTCAAAATTCATGTACATTCACTTTGACTACCTTGGTGCTTGAGGGAGGTATGTTTGTTAATCAACTTTCTTGGACATCATCTTGGACATCATCATGTATATCATTATAGTTGGCCAATTGGGACTGTTGATATTCATGGGATGACAGAATCATGAGATTTTGATAGGGTCAACCTCAATTTCCCCAACCATTACCTTATTATTTGAAAGATAAATGTTGAATCTAATCTTAAAATTGAGTTTATGTATCCATCATTGATCGGGTGTTATGAGATAAGCGGAAGGGATAAATAAGTATGGGGACTTTCGTCCACAAGGAATTTAAACCCAAGATCTAAATAAATCTTGGCATGAACGTTAGTGAAATTTGACTTAACTAAATGACGCAGATCATCTAGATTGTGGAAATCGTGATCCCGAATGTAGGTAATCATCGATGTCATGGATTGCAGGTAAATCTCGTTGCTTGCATGAGTGCTTATCCATCGTGCCTCCCTACTTTAGATTTTAGCATTTTTTTTCTTTTTATGATTTTTTTTTATTATGTTCTTCTAATTACAGTTTCTTTCTAGCGGGAGGCTATTATATGTTTTATATTTCTATTTGGGCTCTTTTGGCTATTGTTGTGTTGTTTTGAAATATTTTCTTCTAGTTTTCTTTATTGAGTGTTGTATCTTTGAATTTCTTTTAGGTGATGTGTATGTAGCTTGATTGAATCAAAATGGTGATCTCTCTAGATGTTTGAAGACCTCGTTCGTCATCCAACTTGTCGCAACAACAAGAAAACTGATTTTGTCCATTACGGTTTGTTGTCCTATTGTCATCCGCTCCGAGATTTAAACCTTCATCCATCCTTCTTATTCCATTACCTTCCTACAAATTCCCTAACACATTTTTGTATTCCCAAACACTTTCCAGAATCTTTTGAACGGAATTCAGTATATGAGCCCAACAACTTTAATTTTTTAAGGAATTTATCCTTTTTACACCGATACAAGAATTAACTCAAACCACAATAGAACAAAATAAATATTATTACCAATAAAGCCAATAGGCGATTGCAACTGACACACTTAAAAGGAAAATAACTATAGAGTCAACAATTCAATGCAAATTAGAGTGGTTCTCGGGGTGTTGGTGGTGATCAGTGAGGGGTGAAAGGTGGAGGGATGGTGTACGAGAGAAAACAACAAGGGAACAATTTTTCGGGTTCTGGACAACAAGTATGCAACAAATATCAACATCACATGGATGTCTGAGATAATGGCAGCAAAGGGGGAGGGTTAGAACAACAATTACGAAGATGAAGGGCTAGAACAACGACAACAACATGTATGGTTGGATTGAAATAACGATGGCAGCATGTTGGAGGGACTGAGGCTGTGGCTAGGTGTCAATAAGTGGTTCGGAATGGGTGGAACTGCAACCAAGTTTGTAGAGTGCTGTTTCTCGTGGTTGAAACAGTAGTGAGGCGACAAACAAATTGAATATGAGAGGTTATAACCCAAGAGACTGGAAAAGCGGTTGGAAAGCAGAAACTGTAGAAAACAACCAAAAAAGGCTCTTCTGGGCGGCTGCAACTGGGAAGGGGCGGCCAGGAGTGATGTGAGAGAGTGAGGAAAGGGCTATGGGAAGATAGTCACCACCTCAGGAGAGATATACAATTGGAGTTCCACCGGATACAAACCTCGAAGGGGAAACAGATGTCAGTTGCTATCTTAAACAAACTCATGCCAAAAATTGAAAACCTAAAAGTAGGAACCACATATATAAGCCCTAGATGACTAGGATTGGATCCTTCTATAGAATTGAGGCGCCAATCCCTTGTAGGAGAGCCGATCGGCTGTCCTAGTCTAGAATGGTTCAGTCCAGATGAAGGACATTGTGGGCCTTCGCGGGAGAAGCCCACGACTTCCTCTACATCAAGCTCACGGAGTTATTTGCGCCCCCGCGACTTTATTCATGTGCCCATGTCATACACCTAAACCAAGAATCCATGCAACTAACCTAACACTCCCACCAAAAATATTTTTTCTCATATTACCCGCCTAACCTTAACCCTAATCATATCTTTCTTTTTTGTTAAAACTTTCATTGGAAGAGCGAGATGTCATGTTGCTAAGGAGAAACCCACATTGAGGTGTTCAAAAGCTCACTTTGGAGGATGTGCAACGGAAAATCCTCCAATTACAGTAGTGGCTTGCTGCCTTTGAGAGGTAACAATTCAGTGATGCCACTTATAACCACAATAGTGACTTGCTAGATCGAGAGGAGGAAGTGCATTCCTTCTACCAGGTAGTTTCCAGTGATGAAGAATCAATGTCTCAATTATTTGACATGGAATATCAAAGGAGAAGTCAGATTTTTTGAATGAAGATTGACTTCCTGGATTTTGACAGTCATATTTGTCCGGGCAAGTTCATAGAATGACTCCAGATAGTGAAGTGGGTCTGTGAGTATAAAGGTGTTTCAACTAAGAGAATGGTCATGCTAGCAGCTATTAAGTTAAAGAAGAATGCTTCTTTGTGGTGAAAATTTTTGAATTGCTTACGCCGGTGTGGGAGGAAAAGTAAAATCACAACTTGATCATATATGAAATGAGAGATGCAACTTAAGTACTTACCAACATATTACACGTAACACATGCTCTTAAGACTTCGCTACTCAACAGAAAAATCGCTCAATAGAGGAGTATATAGTTTGAATTCAAGCAATTTATGTTAAAGTGTTAGCTAGTGGGGCTCGAGGAAAATTATATAGCTCGATATCTAGGGTGATTGAGATAGTCCATTGGCAACGTAATACAATTACAACCCTATTGTATGCTACGAGATGTCCAAACTCTGGCCTTGAAGTTGGAGAGAGAACATAGCATTATCAAGTCAACACCATCCTTCAAACAGAGTTTCGCCATCGAATCAGAAAATAAGAGTACACCCAGCAGAGCACCCAAACTGACTCTGCCAGAGGAGACATCCGCACAGAGTTGAGAAAATGTGGAGCCCACCATTACTCACATTTCTGTCCTAGTCCAAATGTTCTTAAGTGTCGTTTATGACATATTATATCGGATCGTCCAAATAGGAGAATTATATCTTTCATTAAGCAGAGAACATTGAAAGAAATGAACAATGACTTAGGAGAGAATGAAAAATATTAGAGAAGAGTATTATCTTCCAGTCGACGAGAGAAATGCTATTAATTAAGTTGACCTCATTAGAAAGACTCCAACAAATCTAGCATTATTGTTCTAGAAGATCGCGAGTCTGATGAGCTGACATCAGAGAAGGGGAAGCCCCTGTTGAGGGAGTTTCCTGATGTCTTGATTGATAGTTTACCGCCTGGGTGACTTCCACTAAGAGGGGTTCAGCTTGTCACCTATTTCATCTCAAGGTCGTTTCCTCAAAACAGATTTATTTATTAGATACGCCCAACCGCATATGACGAGTGAGAGAAGCATGTTATAAATTTAATGGCTCAAGACTTAGTTCATTAGAATACCTATCTATGTGCAATTCTAGTTTTGGTTATGCTAAAAAGTGATGGTTATTTATTCTATAAAGTCATACTTTGCAATGACGTATGTGTTTTAGAGTTGCATGGAATAAACATGACATAGATTTTGTAATGAAATTGCCTCCGATATAGCATGATGATGACCTTATTACGGTGGTGGTAGATTGATTCCAANAGTCATACTTTGCAATGACGTATGTGTTTTAGAGTTGCATGGAATAAACATGACATAGATTTTGTAATGAAACTGCCTCTGATATAGCATGATGATGACCTTATTACGGTGGTGGTAGATTGATTCCAGAAGTTTCTAGAGAAGAAGAATAAGCTTCTCTTAGCCCAGGAGAAAGGCATGAACCGTTTGGACTATGAAAATCGCGATCCTCATCTCAAGTAATCTGCCACAACTTGTGCAAGTGCCAAGCCATGGTGCCATTTGATTTCAGATTTTAGCTCTATTTTTTTGTTCTTTTGTATGATTTATTTCCTATTTTGTTCTTCTAATTAGGGTTTCTTTCTAGCAGGAAACTATTTATATATTTTATTTTTCTATTGTGTGGACTTTTGGCTATTCTATGTTATTTGGATATATTTTTCTTGTTTTCTCTATCGGAGTGTTGTATCTTTAGATTTTTTTCAAGTGGTGTGTTTGATTAGGGTTGTAAGTGAGCGAAGTCGNCTTTTGGCTATTCTATGTTATTTGGATATATTTTTCTTGTTTTCTCTATCGGAGTGTTGTATCTTTAGATTTCTTTCAAGTGGTGTGTTTGATTAGGGGTGTAAGTGAGCGAAGTCAACTCATGAGCTGGCTCTGGCTCGACTCGATATGTGGCTTGTGAACTAAGCTTGATAAGCTATCTAGCCAAGCTTTAGCCGACTCGACTCATTAGCTCATGAGCCGGTTCGTTTAAAAAATAATTAATGAAAAATATATTAAAAGTCAACATCTTTTTAATTATTGAAATATTTAAAAATTGATATTTTATCAAGTAATTTTTTTATTAATTATCTCCTAAATTCTCATTTTATTATCATTTAATTATAAAATTAGCTTAAATTAATATATTTTCTTTCATGCTAACAAAATGGCTCGTGAGCCAGCTCGAACTCATAGAATTAAGCTCGAGCTCAAACTCAATGAATCAAGCTCAAAATGTAATAATCGAAAATTATAATAAATCCAACAGGTGTAGGGATAATATCAGTCAGAAATTTGAGGTGGAAAATATTCAGATAGGGAAACAAGAAGAATTGTCAACAATAGTAAGGTTAGTGTTTCCTATTTATGTTTTGTGATAGCTTTAATTGACATTTATACATGTGAATGGTAAATATGTTTTGTGATAGCTTTAATTGACATTTATACATGTGAATGGTAAACCTTATTGAATGATGTTAGATTTTGGCAATTCAAATGATTAAATTGGAGGATCGACGTGATTAGGACGGTGAAGGCTTCAGGTGAGTAATTATATTTTTGAATTATAATAANCAATAGTAAGGTTAGTGTTTCCTATTTATGTTTTGTGATAGCTTTAATTGACATTTATACATGTGAATGGTAGACCTTATTGAATGATGTTAGATTTTGGCAATTCAAATGATTAAATTGGAGGATCGACGGGATTAGGACGATGAAGGCTTCAGGTGAGTAATTATATTTTTGAATTATAATAATATGCATTTTCATGTATATTTGACTTCTTCAATGATTTATTCCAGTGATATGTAGATTATAGTAAATTTTTCATATTGGCATATTGTTCATATTATTAGATAGGAAAAATATACATATTAAATAGTTGTACAATGAAATTAAATCATATAGACTTCTTTATATGGTCAGTCATGATATATGCATGGTAAATGTTGTTCTTCTAATAGTTGTATAACTGTTTAGTTTATGAAAATATCATATTACCATACGATCTATGTATTCTAATAAAGATGTATTTGTTAGCACATTGTATGACTAGACTTATATGTCAAATTTGTTAAGTATGGAGCTCGATAGGAACCACTCCCGCCTCCCGCTAAGATCGCGAAAAGTCGTGATTCTTTACTATTTCGCGAAACGACACCACCACCCGCCTCTTTTTAGTTGCGAACAGAAGAGCGCAGTTTTCCTTAAGTCACGACACAACCTTTTATGCTCTTCTTCGGTTTCCTCATGATAGAGGAAGATTTCCTCGGGATAGAGGAAGAGAAGTGCAAGGTGTAGTTCCTTGCGGTGAAGGAAGAAGAAAGATGAAAAAGAATATTGTTCTCCCTTAACTTCTTCTTGATGGTTTGTGGCAGAAGAGAAATTGGGTTTATTTCTCTTGTAAGTTTGTCTTCTTCGATGTATCGTTATAGAGTTTCTTCAGTGTATCTCGGTGCAGAGAGAGAATAACAGAGAGAGAAAAGAGAGCAATGAAGTGAGAGATTTTTCTTGTAAGTTGAGACGATCGACTGATGTAAATTTCTCAAGTAATAAAATTCTCTACAACTCCGTGGACGTAAACAATTTGTCAAACCACGTAAATAGGTATGTTTTGCTGTGTTACTGTTTTCTGGTGTAAATTTTCTCGTTCTATTTTTCGCTTCATCAAAGATCGTTCTCCTATTATATATATATATAAATATATATATATATATATATATATATATAAATATCTCACAATAACTGGTATCCGAGCTTTGTTCGGATCTGAGGAAGAATGATGATTGCAGATGAAGTGAAGATTTTAGGGATCGAGAAATTTGATGACATGGATTTTGGTTATTGGATGATGCAGATAGAGGACTATCTCTATGGGAAGAAACTTCATCTTCCGTTATTAGGGAAAAGACCTGAAAGGATGGATGAGGTTGAATAAAATTTGTTGGATCGACAAGTTCTGGGAGTTATTCGATTAATCCTATCGAGATCCGTTGCATACAACGTCGTCAAGGAGAGGACGATTGTAAACCTCATGACAGCCTTATCAAGTATGTATGAAAAGTTATCGGCGAATAACAACGTATATTTGATGAATAAGTTGTTAAACTTGAAGATGACGGAAAGTGATTCTGTTGCTCAACACCTGAATGATTTCAATACTATCACAAATCAATTGTCATCAGTTGAAATTAATTTTGATGATGAGATACGTGTGCTGATATTGTTGACATCGTTGTCAAATAGTTGGAGAATCATGAAGATTACAATTAACAGTTCTGTAGGTAAATTTAAACTGAAATGTGAAGATATTTATGATTTGATTTTGGCTGAGGATGTGCGCAGAAAAGATTCTGGCGAGATCGCAGATATGAGTTCGGCAGTGAATGTTGATTTTAGATGGAGATGACAAGACAAAAACTCAAATAAAAAGAGATCAAAATCAAAGTCTTGTCAGCAGACAACCTGCTGGAATTGTGATAAGATTGATCACATAAAGAGAACTGCAAAAATCCTAAGAATATGGAGAATGAGAGCACAAATGTGGTATCTGAAGAAGTACATGATGCATTATTGCTAACAGTTCATAGTTTTGTTGATGATGGAAGTGAAGATGAGAATGGGTCTGAGATACCCATTCCTATTGTTCCATAGACAGATGGTGGACAACTACAGAACTACGAAAAAATCTTGCAAGATGAAAGTTCGAGCATATGAGAGCTGACGGAACTTCCTCCAAGGAAGAAGACATTACACAATAAGTGGGTGTACCAGGTGAATATTGAGTTTGATGACAGTAAAAGGTACAATGTTAAACTTGTTGAAAAAGACTTTCAGCAGAGGCAGGATATTGCCCATGCAGTGGGAGTTTTAAGCAAAGACAAGAGTAATCCAGNACTTCCTCCAAGGAAGAAGACATTACACAATAAGTGGGTGTACCAGGTGAATATTGAGTTTGATGACAGTAAGATGTACAATATTAAACTTGTTGAAAAAGACTTTCAGCAGATGCAGGATATTGCCCATGCAGTGGGAGTTTTAAGCAAAGACAAGAGTAATCCAAGAAATAGCTTGGAAGTGCAAGGCTATTTGACCCCTGTTGATATGTTGAGTAAGGGTGTTACTCTTGAGAAACTGAAGTTGTGCACAGCTTCAATTGGTATTTTGGAGTGAAGACATGGGCTTTCAGTTGCAAAGGTGGAGCATTCAAGTTTGAAGAAAAGAAGCTGTCACCAGTGGAGGATTCATGTTTGAAGAAAAGGGCGACACAGAGGTGAATATCAATTTGTGGAAGGAGATGGNGTATTTTGGAGTGAAGACATGGGCTTTCAGTTGCAAAGGTGGAGCATTCAAGTTTGAAGAAAAGAAGCTGTCGCCAGTGGAGGATTCATGTTTGAAGAAAAGGGCGACACAGAGGTGGATATCAATTTGTGGAAGGAGATGTTGTAGCTTGTGTATCGGTCTCCAAGTGGAAGATTGTTAAGCATGGAGCCCGATAGGAACCTCTCCCGCCTCCCGCTGAGATCGCGAAAAGTCGTGATTCTTCACTGTTTCGTGAAAATCGCTGCTCTCGCCTTCAGGATCGCGAAACAACACCTCCACCTGCCTCTTTTAAGTTGCGAACAAAAGAGAGCACGATCTCCTTAAGTCACGACACAACCTTTTGTGCTCTTCTTCGGTTTCCTTGGGATAGAGGAAGAGAAGTGCAAGGTGTAGTTTCTTGCGGTGAAGGAAGAAGAAAGAAGAAGAAGATTGCTATTATTTGACTTCTTCTTGGTGGCTTGTGGCAGAAGAGAAATTAAGTTTATTTCTCTTGTAAGTTTGTCTTATTCGGTGTATCTCGGTGTAATTTCTACGGTGTATCTCGGTGTAGAGAGAGAAGAAGAGAGAGCAACGAAGTAAGAGATTCCNGAAACAACACCTCCACCTGCCTCTTTTAAGTTGCGAACAAAAGAGAGCACGATCTCCTTAAGTCACGACACAGCCTTTTGTGCTCTTCTTCGGTTTCCTTGGGATAGAGGAAGAGAAATGCAAGGTGTAGTTCCTTGCGGTGAAGGAAGAAGAAAGAAGAAGAAGATTGCTATCATTTGACTTTTTCTTGGTGGCTTGTGGCAGAAGAGAAATTAAGTTTATTTCTCTTGTAAGTTTGTTTTATTCGGTGTATCTCGGTGTAATTTCTACGGTGTATCTCGATGTAGAGAGAGAAGAAGAGAGAGCAACAAAGTAAGAGATTCTTCTTGTAAGTTGAGACGATCGACTTGTGTAAATTTCTCAAGTAGTAAAATCCTCTACAACTCCGTGCACGTAGACAATTTGTCGAACCACGTAAATTTGTGTGTTCCGTTGTGTAACTGTTTTCTGATGTGAATTTTCTTGTTCTATTTTTCACTTCATCAAAGATCGTTTTCCTATTTTTCTTCTATATATATACCACAACAAAATTATGATTGGAATTTTATTTGATCTTTAGTGCTAGATTGAAGGTGCATCTTTTAGATTATTATATTTCCTTGGATTTTAGTGAAGCTGCATGATTTTTATTAAATAAATGCAGGTTTCACATGAAAGTAATGTATGCTTTGAAGGATGAAATGAAAATATGATATATATGAATGTTTATACGTGCATGTTCAGAGGAGTTCACCCTCTAATGGTATATGTTGGGGACGTTAGTGTACCCACGACTGTGGATGTTTTTCTACCACCCCACACAAATATGATAATTAGTTCACTAACTGTTGTGCCAACGAGATAATATCGGTCAGGGGCGAGTAGACAGAGCTTACTATCATAGACAATTATGATGTATAGATCACTAACTGTTGTGTTGACGATATAATATCGGATAGAGGCAGATGTTATTCTTTCCCCCTTAGAAAATTATGATATTATATCACTATCCACTGTGCCGATGAGGCAATATCGGTCAATGCTATGTTAAGTTGTTTTGACGGTAATCCTCCAAGCAGATAGATATGTTTGTAAAGAATATAAATTAAAAGTAATGCTAAAATTACAATTAAAATAAATGCATTTAGAAGTTTAAATTATTTTCATTTAGAAAAGATCATTGATACATGCAATAGTTTATTCAAAAATTTCTTACAGAGATATGAAAAGTCCAACATGCATATTGAGTTCTTTCCATTGGGTTATGTAGTTTAGAAGTATGATTTCTCCCATGTTATTTTTAGATAACTCGTGTTGTTTTAATTTTTTTTTTTTCGGTTTAAGCTTTTAATTAAGATGAATAGAAGAGACGATAATGTATATAGTAGGTAAGAACAACAACTGGAAATGTACAAATGTTTACTTGCTAATTTTAATTATTTTTCCTTTAGTGACTCTTTCATGAATATTTGAATATTTAATTAATAATGACATAAATAGAAAAACAAAGAATTTATTTTTAGTGTCTGACCGTCCGTTTCCGTCTTGGTTAATTTCAAGCGTCGGGTCGGGTTGTGACACAAGCTTAAGCTCAAGCCGAGGGTGACCCGAGCTCGACTTGATCCGTGTAAACCCTAGTGTATGTAGTCTGATAGGATCAATGTGGTGCTCTTTTCCGCATATTCAAAGACCTCCATCGTCCAACTTGCAGCAAATTGTTGTTTGCAGCAAAAAAACTGCTATTATTTATTCAGGTTCATTGTCTTGTTGTCATTCAGGCCGGAATTTCAGTCGCCATCCAACTTCCCTGTGATGTAATCTCTCCCCAAACTTCCCTCATACCTCTTTGTATTCCCAAACATCTTCCAGAAGCCCTAGAACGGTATCACTAAACCTAATACCTCATAAAAAATGAATTTGAAGTTTTAAAAATGGGGATGTTATTTTTTCTGAGCGAACAACCTCTCGTTGAATCTAGGAATTTTTTTTTTCCTGAAAAATTAGTGTTTACTTGAATTGATACTACCTAATTTCATTTAAATTACATTCTTAATTAAATATCTTTATTGACCCAAATAACGCCTCATATTTAGTGCTAGTGTTTTTTATTACAATTAGAATTATAAGATAAATTAGAACATGCAAGAGAACTTAGGATCACATGTCACAAACCATTAAGTAGGCAACTTATTTTCTTTATTGTAAATAATAACTTCAAGAAGTAAAATCCAAATAATAATATAATGGTCAAATAAATTTGAAAACAAAAATTAACGGGAAGTTTGAACCGCACAAATGAACCAACAATTGTAATTTCATCATTACATGTAGAATTTCAGTTGTGCCAGTTGAACAAATTTGGGAACACTAGCAAGCTAATGATACATTATGTTAGAAGAATTAGATAATGAAAATCACTTACCGAAGGTAAGAAATTTAGGTCTAGATAACATACCCAGAATTAATTAGTCACATTTGCACCGTAATAATAAAAAAATAAAAAAATAAAAAAAAACAGATGTTCAACTTGCGTATACAATGTTAAAGATTGGATAAATAAATTTTATTTAATCAAAGATAAAAAAAAATGTGTCCCGATCATCTATTTATAGATTCCTCATCGTTAGATTAGTATAGATATGTTTTATACTCTCCTTTCAATTCTAGATTACCATTAAGTTCATACATCAATCTTCTCCACAAATCTCCAGCTGCAACAGATAGGAAGAATAAAAACTAGGCTTGAACAACGAAAGTGTGAAACCCCTGTAAAAGAAAGCTGGCGCAGTTATAGGGGAAGTAGCTTAGGCATAACATTTCGGGGAAAACAGTAACGGGAATTGGGAAACTAGCTTAGGCATAATAGCACCGGATAGGTCGCAACGAAACTACTGCCTCAGGAATACAGTCTACGGTACCTCAACAAAAGGTGCAGAGTTCAGGTTAACTTAGTGACAACTGGACACATCTACTGTATTTTTCTGGAAAATTTAGATACATAGCTTAATTCTTATGTAATTATATATCTGACACTTAAACTTTCATTTTTAAATGGATGACGCTGTGGTACTTTAAACCTATGCACGAAAAGGTGTATTTCACTTTTAAAAAGTGGTGATAGTGTTATTTTTTAATTGATATTAAAAATTTGAGTGCTATATGCGTAATTATAAAAGTTTAGGTGCGAGACAAGTATATACATAAGAATTGTGTGCTACATTTTCTTTTTTTTCATACAATAGCTTAACGTGATTTGTGCTTTGGAAGTTTCACATTTAGCATTCACTATTCAAATATTTCATTTCCAGTAGTAATGGTGCTTTTGTTGTCAGGTCGTTCAAATGCTATTAATATTGCAGAAAAATTAGGACTTCCATATACTATATTGTCCGCAGCTCGGAGATTACATGGGAAAACTAGTGCTGAAATTAATGAGGTAAATTTTTTTTTTGCAACTTATAAACAATTTATACGCCTATCATTGTTTGAACAGTTGCTAAGGACCTGCAGTTGTCTGAGGCAGCTGCTCTTTTTTTCAGGTTGAAGTCACTAAAGTACTTAGTCCGTAAATTATGATTCTCCTTACCATGCCATTTCCTATACTTAATGGCTTTTGTCATGGTTTCTTAACCCATATATTTTTTCTGCATCTTTTTTATTGGTCTAGTACTATGAAAAGCTTTAGGGGTATTATATGCATACCACAATTCTCTCATGTATTTATCCATCGACCACCAAAATATTTGTATTTACATGCATAGCAATCAAATCTTTAACATCACATAAGAAATACCACAATTGCTGTCTTTTTAAATGTATACCTTTTCATGCATAAGTTTATCACACCAAGGTGTTTTATTGAGCCTAATATAATTGTTTGATCATGTATTTTAGGTTATCTTGCATATGTTTGTACCTGGAACTTACTCTTTAGGATGCACATATTTTGTTCTATAATTCCTGAATCTGCCTTAGTTATGTTGCTTCGTTCTCTTTCTTTGTGAAAGGAGGAGGAAAAAAAAAAGAGTCAGTATGACATGGCCTGAATGCCTGCAAAAATAATTGAGCACTTAATTGTTTACTCATTACGTAACATTCAACAACCATCAATGGAGAATAATTCATAAAGTTTATCCCAACTAATGGGAAATGATGATGATGGATCACTTTATGGAGGTGTGCTTGGCATGTTTAGATTTGTTCTTGTGTTGCATTAGTTACTTAATTTTCTTTTTTTTAGTGCAGATTATAATTGATATGGAGAGTTCTAAACAAGATTTTGAGCATCATCTTGATGAGGCAGACCATTATTTGATGTAAGTTTGCATGTAATTGATTAAATTAGCAAACAATGCTTATGACATTTTTATTCATATCGGTACAATCATTGATTCAATTCACAATCAGGTGTCTTTTGTTACTTATTTTCATATCTTTTGTGAGAGATGGAAGATAACATATATTTGGAAGGAATATAAAAAATTTCTTAGGTCTTCAGGCTAGGAGTTGAATTTCATGAATAGAAGGTTCGGTATACAAATAGTAGGTGATGTTTTATTTATGATTGNTATTTTCATATCTTTTGTGAGAGATGGAAGATAACATATATTTGGAAGGAATATAAAAAATTTCTTAGGTCTGCAGGCTAGGAGCTGAATTTCATGAATAGAAGGTTCAGTATACAAATAGTAGGTGATGTTTTGTTTATGATTTCCTTCTTTTTTTCTCTCTTTTTCAAGTTCATGATATCATATTGATTCTATTGCCGAGTGAACTTCCTTCTTTAGGTTTTTGCTGAGGTATTCCTTTATTTTGCCCTAATTCTTGTAGCTGTGCATTTTAAGTTCAAGTATCCAAAGTCAATGCATTGTTTGGGTTCCCTCGTGAGTTGTTTTTTTATGTCTTATCTACCCGTGAAATGCTTGTGATTAGTTTGTTGTTTTTATTTTTAATTATGCTAGCTTGTTGATGACTTGGCTGATGCCTTTATTAAATTGGATTAATTTTAATTTTTATCGTTGCTTGGTTCCTGTAGTTTGTCTGTCATAATCTCCAGGTATTTTGACGTAGAAGGAATGTCTTTTGGAAATTTATATATATATATATATATATATATTTATGAAAAGCTCAAGGGCTGATTTTATTGAAATAGAAAAGGATACATAAATGTAGTATGAGAAGAGCCCAAAGGAGGCACCCTACCATACAACACTAATTCCCGAAAAAAAAAGATACAGATAGACTCAATAAAATTTAAAACATGCAGAAAACAAGTAGCTAGGGACGGGTCAGTTTAATCCTGCCTCTTCTTCTAGTTTTAGGAGCTAAAGCAGATAACAAACTTTGAAGAGTCATGTCATTGTCAGGAGTCACCAAAGTATCATCCATTAAGTTCCCAAGTTGGAGTCAGCCCCCAACCTTCTTCTTCCGCTGAGAAGTGTAAACCTGGCATTCTTCATCGGAAGACTAACTCATGTGATTCTTGATCTAATTTGATGTTAGCACCGCAGTAGGAGGAAAAACAATCGTTGCCACCGCGATAGGTTCTGACCAAAGGAAAATATTTTGAGATTTTCATACCTTATTTACACTATTTTTTATGATATTTCACTTTAAAGAAATGTATTTTTGATGTTTTGTTGCAATAATGATGAATTAGGGTCATTTGAGTAAAAAGATGCAAAAAACAGCGAATTTAGAGCGAAAATGACCAAAATGTGAAGATTTGAACTAGGGTGTCGACAGCGAGCCCAACGGCGCCGACGGCGAACTTTTCCCGAGACTCCAGATTTAATTCACTTAGAAGTCCCGCCGACGGCGGCCTCGAGGAGATCGGCGGTTATGTCCAACAATGCATTGGATGAGGACGAATTTTGGAGGGGTGCTTAGGTAATTCTTGGGAAAACTCATCCACAACTTTAAAAGAAGATTTTAGCTAAAAATTGAGGGAGACTCAAGAGGAGTTCGAGGAGTTGGAAGGTTTAAACAGCGTTCAAGAGTTCCCGTAGTGTGCAGAGAGTCTAATTTGTGAGGAATACTTTTAGGAGGTGCTAGAGAGAGTTCATAGAGGTTAGAAAGGTTCCAATATTGTGAGGAACTCTTTAAGTTTGTAAGAGTGGAGGGAAAGTGAGAGATTTCTTCCTCCTTGCCGCTTTGAAGAGGAATTTAATTGTAAGAGTGGAGGGAAAGTGAGAGATTTCTTCCTCCTTGCTACTTCGAAGAGGAATTTCGTGCAGAGGTTCCATTAGTGTATAGAGAATTTATTAGAGTGTCATTGTGAGGAATTCTTTGAGAGATTGTAAGAGTGGAGGGAAAGTGAGAGATTTCTTCCTCCTTTCCGAGGGAAAGAATATAGGGAGTAAAGGAAGTGCTAGGAGAGTTCCTAGAGATTAGAAAAATTCCAATATTAGTGAGGAATTTTCGAGAGATTGTAAGAGTGGAGGGAAAGTGAGAGATTTCTTCCTCCTTGCTACTTCAAAAAGGAATTGCTTCGAGAGATTGTAAGAGTGGAGGGAAAGTGAGAGATTTCTTCCTCCTTGCCGCTTTGAAGAAGAATTTTCGAGAGATTGTAAGAGTGGAGGGAAAGTGAGAGATTTCTT
Organism: Phalaenopsis hybrid cultivar; assembly: GCA_002079205.1. Taxonomy (NCBI): domain Eukaryota; kingdom Viridiplantae; phylum Streptophyta; class Magnoliopsida; order Asparagales; family Orchidaceae; genus Phalaenopsis; species Phalaenopsis hybrid cultivar. Next base: position 59,957 of record JXCR01071590.1, on the reverse strand, counting down.
CCTCCTTGCTACTTCAAAGAGAAATAGGAGGTGCTAGAGAGAGTTCATAGAGGTTAGAAAGGTTCCAATATTGTGAGGAACTCTTTAAGTTTGTAAGAGTGGAGGGAAAGTGAGAGATTTCTTCCTCCTTGCCGCTTTGAAGAGGAATTTATTGTAAGAGTGGAGGGAAAGTGAGAGATTTCTTCCTCCTTGCCGCTTCAAAGAGGAATTCTATGTGCTAAGAGTGGAGGGAAAGTGAGAGATTTCTTCCTCCTTGCTACTTCAAAGAGGAATTCTGTGTACAAGAGTGGAGGGAAAGTGAGAGATTTCTTCCTCCTTGCCTGAGGAATTCTTTGAGAGATTGTAAGAGTAGAGGGAAAGTGAGAGATTTCTTCCTCCTTGCCGTCGAAGAGGAATTCTGTGTGTTGTAAAGAAAGGAAAAGAGATTCAGAGGAACTTCGAGGAGTGTTCTTGGGGAGAAATTAGAGATAAGTTATTTAATTATTGTTCAGAGGAACTTCGAGGAGTTTGCTTGTGGAGGAATTAGAGATAAGTGGTATTTACTTATTTGAGATTTCTTCCCCCTTGCTACTTTGAAGAGGAATTCTGTGTGTTGTAAAGAAAGGAAGAGATTAAGGAACTTCGAGGAGTTTGCTTGGGGAGAAATTAGAGATAAGTGTTATTTACTTGTTGTAGTCTGTATGACTTTGCTTTTATATATGAATTCTGAGTTTTGTTGTGGCTTCCCCATGAGTTCTGAGTAATTTTCTCTGTCTATCTTCTTGTCTTAAGATTTGTGAAATAGTGATTTGAATTGGTTGAGTCATGAAAATGTTAAAGAAATTTTGATATCTTTTCCCGATCTTAATTTACTTTCAATCTAGTCAATTGATTTGTTAAAATATGTTGAGTTTTACAACTGAAGTGAAGACTACATCCAAGTTTCAGGGAGGTCAAAGCCCTTGGAAATTGGGTGCAAATAAATAGAGAAATAAAATTATCGGGTGTAGAATTGGAGATTTTAGAGTGACATACTAAAATCCTCAATTCGGTCCTATCGTTTGGGTGCTGAAGTCTAGATGTTAGCCCTCAGGTGAGGGGAACGTGAGAGCTCCGAAGAGCCGGTATTCTCTTAGTCTAGCCGTAGATTCATTAAACAAGCGTAGGATTAGTCAATGTTCTTTATATCTGGACCAAAAGGTAAAGAATAGGTATGCTCCTATTTGGCACAATACAATTTGAACTGATTCACTTTATTCATTCACTATAATTTCTTGACAAGGAGAATGATGTTTTTTTAAATTATTGAATAACACATTTAAACCCTCATTAGTATCATTAGTTATTTAATAGTTATTAAAATTACATATTTATTTTAATTGTAAACATTTATTAGTATAATTAGTTATTTAAGAGTTATTAAAATTACATATTTATTTCAATTGTCTATTAATGTAGTATAATTAGTTATTTAAGAGTTATTAAAATTACATATTTATTTCAATTGCTTATTAGTGATAGGTATAATTAGTTATTTAAGAGTTATTAAAATTACATATTTATTTCAATTGCCTATTAGTGACTCATAAGCGACAAGGAGAAGGATGCTTTCTTATATATTGAATATCACATTAAAAACCTTATCAGTATAATGTGAGTTATTTAATAAGTTTTAAAATTAACATATTTATTTCAATTGTCTATTAGTGACAGATAAGCAATTTGAATTCCATTGTTGTGATTGAGTATTGTCTTTCTAAAATCTTAGTTCGTAGTTCTAAAATTACTTCCTGTGTGATCGATATCTAGGACTCCATTAGAGTCTTATATTACTTGAGCGATTGAATAATTGTGTTGATAAGTGTGACTTTACCATTTTTGAATATTTTATATATACATTTTTATTGAATTTATACCTGTTATTAAGTTTTTGGTGTCGTTGCTGAGGAATTAAATCTTTTAGCAGCAACATTAAATACTTGTATTTTTAAGCATATATAAAGTCATTGTCATGTTCCAATATATTTAAAGTGTGTATTGTTACCTCTGCATCTGATGCTGCATGAATAGGAGCTGCGGGGCTACCTGATTTTCAGTTCAAATATTATCCGTTGTAGTATGGTCAAGAGAAGGAATCTCATTGGCAGACACCAACTCTTGTCTTGTGGTAATTCTTTCCGTCGAAATAACCCACTTGTCAATCCCCAACCAGTTTGAAGTCTTCAAAAACCTTCCTGAAGATCTCCATCTTAGGGCAACCTAATTGGAACTTTCCAATTAGTGTAAATTTCTATTTTCTTGCACGAGTTGAAATTTCAGTATCATAAAAGAAAATTGCTGGTTTGCCCGCTTTTTTATCTACTTTTGATGAGATTGCAATCTCCATTTCCAACAACAGAATCATGGTAAATTTGCGGGAATATTGCACTATCTGCGAGTTGAAATGAGGAGGTGCGTTTGTGAACCACTGTAGCATAGGAGGGTTTGGCGGCGTTATTACCGACGAGGACGACGACGTAAGAAATCCCTGAGGCCATTACCGCAGCCAGTGCCAACCTGCAGCACAGTGAGAAGCTGCACAAGTGTCGAACGGCTCTGTCGCAAAAGCAGACCGGGCGGCTCTGTCACAGAGAAGACGTAGCAGAAAGAAGGTGTCGAGCGGTCGAACGGCTCACGAGACGCAGCTGAAGGAGCAGCTTTGTCGTAGACGAGATGCACGCACGACCGCAGCACTGCCGCCAGATGAGACGACGTGAAAGGGGGCAGACGACGCGAGCGCGAGACGAAGCGAACGACTAGGGTTCGTCATGGGGCAGAACCCTAGCAGAGCGGAATGGCGACATGGATCTCGTCTAAAGGGCGGCAACCAAAAAAGGAAGGGGGAGAAGCAACAAACAAAAAGGGCTAGGAGGCCTTTGGTCGTACTTCTCGCCTTCTGGGAGCGAGAGATTGACCAGTCTAGCCTCCTACAGGACTGGGACACTCTCTGTTGAACCAATCGGTCAGTTTAGTCAGTCCCCTAAGCCCCGCTTCAGTCTCTCGGGGATGGGGGAGCTTCAATTTCATCCGTCGAAGCTTCTAGTTCTTTGTCTGCGGACTTAGAAGCATCTGGATCCCGCTGTCAATTGTACTGCCGCCCAATGCACATGAGGATTTTTCTCTGCTTGCAAGCATACTTTCATATTGATTCGCTCCTCTAGGGATCTACTACTGAACTAAACTGGGTCTGCGTGTCTCCCCTATTATGCTGAATAATTCCAAAGAAATTCATTGTCAACTCAACCCAATCTGAAGTGAGAGTAGTCTTAACTTCTCTGAACGGTGGTAGCCATGCTGGTAAAGATATAGATTGTGATATTTTGAGATCCTCTCTGTCGATAATTGTCTCGTGTTTGGAGCTCGTGTCTCAGTCCTATCTTCCTATGTAGTCACCATAACTGGTTCATTTTTTGTGAAGGAATATATGTTTCTGAATCTGTGGTGTTGAGTTCTACGGTCAAATTGCCACCATCTCCCCAACAAAACTCTGGTAGGTACCTCCGGTCAATACTGACCCTGTTCTCCTTCTTCGGCTGCATTAGAGAATATGGCTAGGAGTACCTCCAAGTCATGAGACCTAATTTCTCATCCATCTGCTTAGATGTCACGTTCTTTTTGCTCTCTTCATCAACAATGAGACTGCATACCTTTCCGTTCACAGTACAAC
>JXCR01071590.1:14960-53994 GCA_002079205.1 Phalaenopsis hybrid cultivar | reverse complement strand
AAGATGATATACCTCACCTTATTCCTCTGTTGTCTCCTCGTCGCTAAATTCTTCCACGACACCCTACTCAATAAAATATGCAACTCGGCTCTTCAGGCAGCTACAGGCGATGTGCCCGCCCAAATCTGTGGCATTGTTTGATGGGGATTGCAGCAGTGCGCTACTTTTCTCAGGCTCTTCTTACCGAGGCGGCACTATCGTCATCCAAACCAAATTTCTCAACTTCTTGTGGTGTGCTTTTGTTGGTGTCTTCAACTGTGGATGTCTGTCTGACTAGTGGTGGATGTCTGCCTCACTATGGAGCGTAATCCCCCCTCGGTTTCATCATCCATCTCTGCAATTCTCTGTTAGAGATGATAGATCCTCACTATCTCTTTGATGGCATGGCTACGGTCTAGGATTTGGAGGTAAAAGAGGGTGTATGAGACTAATTGAAGGTGTATAAAATTTTTTTGGGATTGCTGATTTTGAAAATTAGCAAAGGGAATTTAGGGTAAGGTCAAAATTTAGCTATGGTTGGTGGGTGTTATGAAGGAAAATTTTTGGTGGAGGTGGTTTGGGTAGGGACGGATGCTAGGAAATTCTAGGATAGAACTAGGGTTAGGCTAGCTATGATGACAAATGATATTGAAGTTAACCCAAACTACAATAGAAATGCGAACATTATTATTGAAATTTGAAAGGAGTTACAAACAAACACTCTTGGCAATCGGGAAATAATAACACAAAACATAAAAGACACCCTAGACAGCCCTCCTGCAGCTGTTCTTGCTACTTGTTTGTTGTCCGGACTCCTTGGAAACAACTGTCTTGTTGTTTCCATCTTCTAGCCATCTCCTTGCCATTATTCCGGAGTTCCAAATCCTAACCGACACAGCCTACACCCTATGCTCTAGTACTTCCTATTGCTGNTGCTTTGAAGGATGAAATGAAAATATGATATATATGAATGTTTATACGTGCATGTTCAGAGGAGTTCACCCTGTAATGGTATAGGTTGGGGACGTTAGTGTACCCATGACTGTGGATGTTTTTCTACCACCCCACACAAATATGATAATTAGTTCACTAACTGTTGTGTCAACGAGATAATATCGGTCAGGGGCGAGTAGACAGAGCTTACTATCATAGACAATTATGATGTATAGATCACTAACTGTTGTGTTGACGGGATAATATCGGATAGAGGCAGATATTATTCTTTCCCCCTTAGAAATTTATGATATTATATCACTATCCACTGTGCCGATGAGGCAATATCGGTCAATGCTATGTTAAGTTGTTTTGACGGTAATCCTCCAAGCAGATAGATATGTTTGTAAAGAATATAAATTAAAAGTAATGCTAAAATTACAATTAAAATAAATGCATTTAGAAGTTTAAATTATTTTCATTTAGAAAAAATCATTGATACATGCAATAGTTTATTCAAAAATTTCTTACAGAGATGAAAAGACCAACATGCATATTGAGTTCTTTCCATTGGGTTATATAGTTTAGAAGTATGATCTCTCCCATGTTATTTTTAGATAACTCGTGTTGTTTTATTTTTTATTTTTTCGGTTTAAGCTTTTAATTAAGATGAATAGAAGAGACGATAATGTATATAGTAGGTAAGAACAACAACTGGAAATGTACAAATGCTTACTTGCTAATTTTAATTATTTTTCCTTTAGTGACTCTTTCATGAATATTTGAATATTTAATTAATAATGACAGAAATAGAAAAACAAAGAATTTATTTTTAGTGTCTGACCGTCCGTTCCCGTCTTGGTTAATTTCAAGCCTCGGGTTGGGTTGTGACACAAGCTTAAGCTCAAGCCGAGGGTGACCCGAGCTCGACTTGATCCGTGTAAACCCTAGTGTATGTAGTCTGATAGGATCAATGTGGTGCTCTTTTCCGCATATTCAAAGACCTCCATCGTCCAACTTGCAGCAAATTGTTGTTTGCAGCAAAAAAACTGCTATTATTTATTTAGGTTCATTGTCTTGTTGTCATTCAGGCCGAAATTTCAGTCGCCATCCAACTTCCCTGTGATGTAATCTCTCCCCAAACTTCCCTCATACCTCTTTGTATTCCCAAACATCTTCCAGAAGCCCTAGAACGGTATCACTAAACCTAATACCTCATAAAAAATGAATTTGAAGTTTTAAAAATGGGGATGTTATTTTTTCTGAGCGAACAACCTCTCGTTGAATCTAGGATTTTTTTTTTTTCCTGAAAAATTAGTGTTTACTTGAATTGATACTACCTAATTTCATTTAAATTACATTCTTAATTAAATATCTTTATTGACCCAAATAACGCCTCATATTTAGTGCTAGTGTTTTTTATTACAATTAGAATTATAAGATAAATTAGAACATGCAAGAGAACTTAGGATCACATGTCACAAACCATTAAGTAGGCAACTTATTTTCTTTATTGTAAATAATAACTTCAAGAAGTAAAATCCAAATAATAATATAATGGTCAAATAAATTTGAAAACAAAAATTAACGGGAAGTTTGAACCGCACAAATGAACCAACAATTGTAATTTCATCATTACATGTAGAATTTCAGTTGTGCCAGTTGAACAAATTTGGGAACACTAGCAAGCTAATGATACATTATGTTAGAAGAATTAGATAATGAAAATCACTTACCGAAGGTAAGAAATTTAGGTCTAGATAACATACCCAGAATTAATTAGTCACATTTGCACCGTAATAATAAAAAAATAAAAAAATAAAAAAAAACAGATGTTCAACTTGCGTATACAATGTTAAAGATTGGATAAATAAATTTTATTTAATCAAAGATAAAAAAAAATGTGTCCCGATCATCTATTTATAGATTCCTCATCGTTAGATTAGTATAGATATGTTTTATACTCTCCTTTCAATTCTAGATTACCATTAAGTTCATACATCAATCTTCTCCACAAATCTCCAGCTGCAACAGATAGGAAGAATAAAAACTAGGCTTGAACAACGAAAGTGTGAAACCCCTGTAAAAGAAAGCTGGCGCAGTTATAGGGGAAGTAGCTTAGGCATAACATTTCGAGGAAAACAGTAACGAGAATTGGGAAACTAGCTTAGGCATAATAGCACCGGATAGGTCGCAACGAAACTACTGCCTCGGGAATACAGTCTACGGTACCTCAACAAAGGTGCAGAGTTCAGGTTAACTTAGTGACAACTGGACACATCTACTGTATTTTTCATAGCTTAATTCTTATGTAATTATATATCTGACACTTAAACTTTCATTTTTAAATGGATGACGCTGTGGTACTTTAAACCTATGCACTAAAAGGTGTATTTCACTTTTAAAAAGTGGTGATAGTGTTATTTTTTAATTGATATTAAAAATTTGAGTGCTATATGCGTAATTATAAAAGTTTAGGTGCGAGACAAGTATATACATAAGAATTGTGTGCTACATTTTCTTTTTTTTCATACAATAGCTTAACGTGATTTGTGCTTTGGAAGTTTCACATTTAGCATTCACTATTCAAATATTTCATTTCCAGTAGTAATGGTGCTTTTGTTGTCAGGTCGTTCAAATGCTATTAATATTGCAGAAAAATTAGGACTTCCATATACTATATTGTCCGCAGCTCGGAGATTACATGGGAAAACTAGTGCTGAAATTAATGAGGTAAATTTTTTTTTTGCAACTTATAAACAATTTATACGCCTATCATTGTTTGAACAGTTGCTAAGGACCTGCAGTTGTCTGAGGCAGCTGCTCTTTTTTTCAGGTTGAAGTCACTAAAGTACTTAGTGCGTAAATTATGATTCTCCTTACCATGCCATTTCCTATACTTAATGGCTTTTGTCATGGTTTCTTAACCCATATATTTTTTCTGCATCTTTTTTATTGGTCTAGTACTATGAAAAGCTTTAGGGATATTATATGCATACCACAATTCTCTCATGTATTTATCCATCGACCACCAAAATATTTGTATTTACATGCATAGCAATCAAATCTTTAACATCACATAAGAAATACCACAATTGCTGTCTTTTTAAATGTATACCTTTTCATGCATAAGTTTATCACACCAAGGTGTTTTATTGAGCCTAATATAATTGTTTGATCATGTATTTTAGGTTATCTTGCATATGTTTGTACCTGGAACTTACTCTTTAGGATGCACATATTTTGTTCTATAATTCCTGAATCTGCCTTAGTTATGTTGCTTCGTTCTCTTTCTTTGTGAAAGGAGGAGGAAAAAAAAAAGAGTCAGTATGACATGGCCTGAATGCCTGCAAAAATAATTGAGCACTTAATTGTTTACTCATTACGTAACATTCAACAACCATCAATGGAGAATAATTCATAAAGTTTATCCCAACTAATGGGAAATGATGATGATGGATCACTTTATGGAGGTGTGCTTGGCATGTTTAGATTTGTTCTTGTGTTGCATTAGTTACTTAATTTTCTTTTTTTTAGTGCAGATTATAATTGATATGGAGAGTTCTAAACAAGATTTTGAGCATCATCTTGATGAGGCAGACCATTATTTGATGTAAGTTTGCATGTAATTGATTAAATTAGCAAACAATGCTTATGACATTTTTATTCATATCGGTACAATCATTGATTCAATTCACAATCAGGTGTCTTTTGTTACTTATTTTCATATCTTTTGTGAGAGATGGAAGATAACATATATTTGGAAGGAATATAAAAAATTTCTTAGGTCTGCAGGCTAGGAGCTGAATTTCATGAATAGAAGGTTCAGTATACAAATAGTAGGTGATGTTTTGTTTATGATTTCCTTCTTTTTTTCTCTCTTTTTCAAGTTCATGATATCATATTGATTCTATTGCCGAGTGAACTTCCTTCTTTAGGTTTTTGCTGAGGTATTCCTTTATTTTGCCCTAATTCTTGTAGCTGTGCATTTTAAGTTCAAGTATCCAAAGTCAATGCATTGTTTGGGTTCCCTCGTGAGTTGTTTTTTTATGTCTTATCTACCCGTGAAATGCTTGTGATTAGTTTGTTGTTTTTATTTTTAATTATGCTAGCTTGTTGATGACTTGGCTGATGCCTTTATTAAATTGGATTAATTTTAATTTTTATCGTTGCTTGGTTCCTGTAGTTTGTCTGTCATAATCTCCAGGTATTTTGACGTAGAAGGAATGTCTTTTGGAAATATATATATATATATATATATGAAAAGCTCAAATGCTGATTTTATTGAAATAGAAAAGGATACATAAATGTAGTATGAGAAGAGCCCAAAAGAGGCACCCTACCATACAACACTAATTCCCGAAAATAAAAGATACAGATAGACTCAATAAACTGTAAAACAAATTTAAAACATGCAGAAAACAAGTAGCTAGGGACGAGCCAGTTTAATCTTGTCTCTTCCTCTAGTTTTAGGAGCTGAAGCAAATAACAAACTTTGAAGAGTCATGTCATTGTCAGGAGTCATCAAAGTATCATCCATTAAGTTCCCAAGTTGGAGTCAGCCCCTAACCTTCTTCTTCCGCCGAGAAGTGTAAACCTGTCATTCTTCATCGGAAGACTAACTCATGTGATTCTTGATCTAATTTGATGTTAGCACCGCAGTAGGAGGAAAAACAGTCGTTGTTACCGCGATAGGTTCTGACCAAAGAAAAATATGTTGAGATTTTCATACCTATTTTACACTGTTTTTAATGATATTACACTTTAAAGAAATGTATTTTTGATGTTTTGTTGCAGGAATGATGAATTAAGGTCATTGGAGTAAAAAGATGCAAAAAGCTGTGAATTTAGAGCGAAAAGGACCAAAATGTGAAGATTTGAACTATGGTGCCGACAGCGGCCCAACGGCGCCGACAACGAACTTTTCCCGAGACTCCAGATTTAATTCACTTAGAAGGCTCGTCGACGGCGGCCTCGAGGAGATCGGCGGTTATGTCTAACAATGCATTGGATGAGGACGAATTTTGGAGGGGTGCTTAGGCAATTCTTGGGAAAACTCATCCACAATTTTAAAAGAAGATTTTAGCTAAAAATTGAGGGAGACTCAAGAGGAGTTCGAGGAGTTGGAAGGTTTAAACAGCGTTCAAGAGTTCTCGTAGTGCGTAGAGAGTCTAATTTGTGAGGAATACTTCGAGAGATTGTAAGAGTGGAGGGAAAGCGAGAGATTTCTTCCTCCTTGTCACTTCGAAGAGGAATTCTGTGTGTTGTAAAGAAAGGAAAAGATTCACAGGAACTTCGAGGAGTTTGATTGGGGAGAAATTAGAGATAAGTGTTATTTACCTGTTGTAGTTTGTATAACTTTGCTTTTATATATGAATTCCGAGTTTTGTTGTGGCTTCCCCATGAGTTCTGAGTAATTTTATCTGTCTTTCTTCTTGTCTTGAGATTTGTGAAATAGTGATTTGAATTGGTTGAGTCATGAAAATGTTAAAGAAGTTGTGATATCTTTTCCCGATCTTAATTTACTTTCAATCTAGTCAATTGATTTGTTAAAATATGTTGAGTTTTACAACTGAAGTGAAGACCAATCTGACCAATTGATTTGTTAAAATATGTTGAGTTTTACAACTAAAGTGAAAGGTTACATTCTAAGGGTTGGGTGCAAATAAATAGGGAAATAATATTATCAGATTCAGGGAGGTCAAAGCCCTTGGAAGTTGGGTGCAAATAAATAGGGAAATATTATTATCGGGTGAGGGAGGTCAAAGCCCTTGGAAATTGGGTGCAAATAAATAGGGAAATAAAATTATCGGGCGTTGAATTGGAGATTTTAAAGTGACATACTAAAATCCCCAATTCGGTCCTATCGTTTGGGTGCTGAAGTCTAGATATTAGTCAGGTGAGGGGAATGTGAGAGCCGGTATTCTCTTAGTCTAGCCGCAGATTCAGTAAACAAGCGTAAGATTTAATTCAATGTTCTTTATGTCTGGAGATTTTATTCAATGTTCTTTATGTCTGGACCAAAGGGTAAAGAATAGGTATGCTCCTATTTGACACAATACAATTTGAACTGATTCATTTTATCCATTCACTATAATTTCTTGACAAGGATAATGATGTTTTTTTTAANACGAAAGTGTGAAACCCCTGTAAAAGAAAGCTGGCGCAGTTATAGGGGAAGTAGCTTAGGCATAACATTTCGAGGAAAACAGTAACGAGAATTGGGAAACTAGCTTAGGCATAATAGCACCGGATAGGTCGCAACGAAACTACTGCCTCGGGAATACAGTCTACGGTACCTCAACAAAGGTGCAGAGTTCAGGTTAACTTAGTGACAACTGGACACATCTACTGTATTTTTCATAGCTTAATTCTTATGTAATTATATATCTGACACTTAAACTTTCATTTTTAAATGGATGACGCTGTGGTACTTTAAACCTATGCACTAAAAGGTGTATTTCACTTTTAAAAAGTGGTGATAGTGTTATTTTTTAATTGATATTAAAAATTTGAGTGCTATATGCGTAATTATAAAAGTTTAGGTGCGAGACAAGTATATACATAAGAATTGTGTGCTACATTTTCTTTTTTTTCATACAATAGCTTAACGTGATTTGTGCTTTGGAAGTTTCACATTTAGCATTCACTATTCAAATATTTCATTTCCAGTAGTAATGGTGCTTTTGTTGTCAGGTCGTTCAAATGCTATTAATATTGCAGAAAAATTAGGACTTCCATATACTATATTGTCCGCAGCTCGGAGATTACATGGGAAAACTAGTGCTGAAATTAATGAGGTAAATTTTTTTTTTGCAACTTATAAACAATTTATACGCCTATCATTGTTTGAACAGTTGCTAAGGACCTGCAGTTGTCTGAGGCAGCTGCTCTTTTTTTCAGGTTGAAGTCACTAAAGTACTTAGTGCGTAAATTATGATTCTCCTTACCATGCCATTTCCTATACTTAATGGCTTTTGTCATGGTTTCTTAACCCATATATTTTTTCTGCATCTTTTTTATTGGTCTAGTACTATGAAAAGCTTTAGGGATATTATATGCATACCACAATTCTCTCATGTATTTATCCATCGACCACCAAAATATTTGTATTTACATGCATAGCAATCAAATCTTTAACATCACATAAGAAATACCACAATTGCTGTCTTTTTAAATGTATACCTTTTCATGCATAAGTTTATCACACCAAGGTGTTTTATTGAGCCTAATATAATTGTTTGATCATGTATTTTAGGTTATCTTGCATATGTTTGTACCTGGAACTTACTCTTTAGGATGCACATATTTTGTTCTATAATTCCTGAATCTGCCTTAGTTATGTTGCTTCGTTCTCTTTCTTTGTGAAAGGAGGAGGAAAAAAAAAAGAGTCAGTATGACATGGCCTGAATGCCTGCAAAAATAATTGAGCACTTAATTGTTTACTCATTACGTAACATTCAACAACCATCAATGGAGAATAATTCATAAAGTTTATCCCAACTAATGGGAAATGATGATGATGGATCACTTTATGGAGGTGTGCTTGGCATGTTTAGATTTGTTCTTGTGTTGCATTAGTTACTTAATTTTCTTTTTTTTAGTGCAGATTATAATTGATATGGAGAGTTCTAAACAAGATTTTGAGCATCATCTTGATGAGGCAGACCATTATTTGATGTAAGTTTGCATGTAATTGATTAAATTAGCAAACAATGCTTATGACATTTTTATTCATATCGGTACAATCATTGATTCAATTCACAATCAGGTGTCTTTTGTTACTTATTTTCATATCTTTTGTGAGAGATGGAAGATAACATATATTTGGAAGGAATATAAAAAATTTCTTAGGTCTGCAGGCTAGGAGCTGAATTTCATGAATAGAAGGTTCAGTATACAAATAGTAGGTGATGTTTTGTTTATGATTTCCTTCTTTTTTTCTCTCTTTTTCAAGTTCATGATATCATATTGATTCTATTGCCGAGTGAACTTCCTTCTTTAGGTTTTTGCTGAGGTATTCCTTTATTTTGCCCTAATTCTTGTAGCTGTGCATTTTAAGTTCAAGTATCCAAAGTCAATGCATTGTTTGGGTTCCCTCGTGAGTTGTTTTTTTATGTCTTATCTACCCGTGAAATGCTTGTGATTAGTTTGTTGTTTTTATTTTTAATTATGCTAGCTTGTTGATGACTTGGCTGATGCCTTTATTAAATTGGATTAATTTTAATTTTTATCGTTGCTTGGTTCCTGTAGTTTGTCTGTCATAATCTCCAGGTATTTTGACGTAGAAGGAATGTCTTTTGGAAATATATATATATATATATATATGAAAAGCTCAAATGCTGATTTTATTGAAATAGAAAAGGATACATAAATGTAGTATGAGAAGAGCCCAAAAGAGGCACCCTACCATACAACACTAATTCCCGAAAATAAAAGATACAGATAGACTCAATAAACTGTAAAACAAATTTAAAACATGCAGAAAACAAGTAGCTAGGGACGAGCCAGTTTAATCTTGTCTCTTCCTCTAGTTTTAGGAGCTGAAGCAAATAACAAACTTTGAAGAGTCATGTCATTGTCAGGAGTCATCAAAGTATCATCCATTAAGTTCCCAAGTTGGAGTCAGCCCCTAACCTTCTTCTTCCGCCGAGAAGTGTAAACCTGTCATTCTTCATCGGAAGACTAACTCATGTGATTCTTGATCTAATTTGATGTTAGCACCGCAGTAGGAGGAAAAACAGTCGTTGTTACCGCGATAGGTTCTGACCAAAGAAAAATATGTTGAGATTTTCATACCTATTTTACACTGTTTTTAATGATATTACACTTTAAAGAAATGTATTTTTGATGTTTTGTTGCAGGAATGATGAATTAAGGTCATTGGAGTAAAAAGATGCAAAAAGCTGTGAATTTAGAGCGAAAAGGACCAAAATGTGAAGATTTGAACTATGGTGCCGACAGCGGCCCAACGGCGCCGACAACGAACTTTTCCCGAGACTCCAGATTTAATTCACTTAGAAGGCTCGTCGACGGCGGCCTCGAGGAGATCGGCGGTTATGTCTAACAATGCATTGGATGAGGACGAATTTTGGAGGGGTGCTTAGGCAATTCTTGGGAAAACTCATCCACAATTTTAAAAGAAGATTTTAGCTAAAAATTGAGGGAGACTCAAGAGGAGTTCGAGGAGTTGGAAGGTTTAAACAGCGTTCAAGAGTTCTCGTAGTGCGTAGAGAGTCTAATTTGTGAGGAATACTTCGAGAGATTGTAAGAGTGGAGGGAAAGCGAGAGATTTCTTCCTCCTTGTCACTTCGAAGAGGAATTCTGTGTGTTGTAAAGAAAGGAAAAGATTCACAGGAACTTCGAGGAGTTTGATTGGGGAGAAATTAGAGATAAGTGTTATTTACCTGTTGTAGTTTGTATAACTTTGCTTTTATATATGAATTCCGAGTTTTGTTGTGGCTTCCCCATGAGTTCTGAGTAATTTTATCTGTCTTTCTTCTTGTCTTGAGATTTGTGAAATAGTGATTTGAATTGGTTGAGTCATGAAAATGTTAAAGAAGTTGTGATAATCTTTTCACTTCGATCTTAATTTACTTTCAATCTAGTCAATTGATTTGTTAAAATATGTTGAGTTTTACAACTGAAGTGAAGACTACATCCAAGATTCAGGGAGGTCAAAGCCCTTGGAAATTGGGTGCAAATAAATAGGGAAATAAAATTATCGGGCGTTGAATTGGAGATTTTAAAGTGACATACTAAAATCCCCAATTCGGTCCTATCGTTTGGGTGCTGAAGTCTAGATATTAGTCAGGTGAGGGGAATGTGAGAGCCGGTATTCTCTTAGTCTAGCCGCAGATTCAGTAAACAAGCGTAAGATTTAATTCAATGTTCTTTATGTCTGGAGATTTTATTCAATGTTCTTTATGTCTGGACCAAAGGGTAAAGAATAGGTATGCTCCTATTTGACACAATACAATTTGAACTGATTCATTTTATCCATTCACTATAATTTCTTGACAAGGATAATGATGTTTTTTTTAAATATTGAATATCACATTAAAAAATTTATTAGTATAATTAGTTATTTAAGAGTTATTAAAATTACATATTTATTTCAATTGTCTATTAGTGACAGATAAGCAATTTGAATTCCATTGTTGTGATTGAGTATTGTCTTTCTAAAATCTTAGTTCGTAGTTCTAAAATTACTTCCTGTGTGATCGATATCTAGGACTCCATTAGAGTCTTATATTACTTGAGTGATCGAATAATTATGTTGATAAGTGTGACTTTACCATTATTGAATATTTTATATATACATTTTTATTGAATCTATACCTGTTATTAAGTTTTTTGTGTCGTTGCTGAGAAATTAAATCTTTTAGCAGCAACATTAAATACTTGTATTTTTAAGCATATATAAAGTCGCTGTCAGGTTCCAATGTATTTAAAGTGTGTATTGTTACCTCTGCATCTGATGCAGCATGAATAGGAGTTGCGGGGCTACCTGATTTTCAGTTTAAACATTATCCGTTGTAGTATGGTCAAGGGAAGGAATCCCAGGGGCAGACACCAACTCTTGTCTTGTGGTAATTCTTTCCTTAGGTTGGTTGTCATCATGTTTTCTGGGAGCGCGTTCAGGCACATGGGATGCACTAATAGTGTGTTCTTGCTTTTGATTATTGGTTCTCAACTGTGTGTGCAATCTGAAATATTTCTCTTGCAGGTGTCCAAACATCTTGCAGTGCTTCTAGTAGTATGTTTTTGTTCCATAATGATTTTTTGCCAATAACCATTGTGAGCAGATCTAAACCAGACTTTTTCTATATCCGGTAGTGTAATATCTCGTTCAATCAAAATCTTTGCAATAAAGGGTCTTAAGAAATGAACTGTAGGTGAGTCTACCTGCAAAGGTTTTCCAAGGATAGTCACAATTGTATATAAGATTAGTAGTTTAAAGAAATGAAGCTTGAGTTCAGACAATAAGAACCAGATAGGTGCAATTGGTGGTTTTTGACTGAGATCAAAATTGGGGGTCCATTTGAGCAATTTCGTATGTTTGCTCTCAATTGTGATGAATTTCTTTGAGAAAATCCTCGTGTAAGCATCTTCTGTACTCGGTTGTATCATAATATGTCTTTCGTCAAAATAACTCACTTGTCAATCCCCAACTAGTTTGAAGTCTTCAAAAACCTTTCTGAAGATCTCCATCTTATGGCAACCTAATTGAAACTTTCCAATTAGTGTAAATTTGTATTTTCTTGCACGAGTTGAAATTTCAATCAGAATAGAAAATTGTTGGTTTGCCCGCTTTTTTATCTACTTTTGATGAGATTGCAATCTCCATTTCCAACAACAGAATCATGGTAAATTTGCGTGAATATCGCACTATCTGCGAGTTGAAATGGGGAGCTGCGTTTGTGAACCACTGTAGCATAGGAGGGTTTGGCGGGGTTATTACTGGCGAGGACGGCGACGTAAGAAAGCCCTGAGGCCATTACCGCAGCCAGTGCCAACCTGCAACACAGTGAGAAGCTGCACAAGTGTCAAACGACTCTGCCGCAAAAGCAGATCGGGCGGCTCCGTCGCAGAGGAGACGCAGCAGAAAGAAGGTGTTGAGCAGTCGAACGGCTCACGAGACGCAGCTGAAGGAGCAGCTTTGTCGTAGACGAGATGCACGCACGACCGCAGCACTGCCGCCAGATGAGACGACGTGAAAGGGGGCAGACGACGCGAGCGCGAGACGAAGCGAACGACTAGGGTTCGTCATGGGGCAGAACCCTAGCAGAGCGGAATGGCGACATGGATCTCGTCTAAAGGGCGGCAACCAAAAAAGGAAGGGGGAGAAGCAACAAACAAAAAGGGCTAGGAGGCCTTTGGTCGTACTTCTCGCCTTCTGGGAGCGAGAGATTGACCAGTCTAGCCTCCTACAGGACTGGGACACTCTCTGTTGAACCAATCGGTCAGTTTAGTCAGTCCCCTAAGCCCCGCTTCAGTCTCTCGGGGATGGGGGAGCTTCAATTTCATCCGTCGAAGCTTCTAGTTCTTTGTCTGCGGACTTAGAAGCATCTGGATCCCGCTGTCAATTGTACTGCCGCCCAATGCACATGAGGATTTTTCTCTGCTTGCAAGCATACTTTCATATTGATTCGCTCCTCTAGGGATCTACTACTGAACTAAACTGGGTCTGCGTGTCTCCCCTATTATGCTGAATAATTCCAAAGAAATTCATTGTCAACTCAACCCAATCTGAAGTGAGAGTAGTCTTAACTTCTCTGAACGGTGGTAGCCATGCTGGTAAAGATATAGATTGTGATATTTTGAGATCCTCTCTGTCGATAATTGTCTCGTGTTTGGAGCTCGTGTCTCAGTCCTATCTTCCTATGTAGTCACCATAACTGGTTCATTTTTTGTGAAGGAATATATGTTTCTGAATCTGTGGTGTTGAGTTCTACGGTCAAATTGCCACCATCTCCCCAACAAAACTCTGGTAGGTACCTCCGGTCAATACTGACCCTGTTCTCCTTCTTCGGCTGCATTAGAGAATATGGCTAGGAGTACCTCCAAGTCATGAGACCTAATTTCTCATCCATCTGCTTAGATGTCACGTTCTTTTTGCTCTCTTCATCAACAATGAGACTGCATACATTTTCGTTCACAGTACAACGAGTGTGGAATATATTTTGGTGAAGCCACTACGGATCCCTTATATACTCGGTCTATAGGACCCTTCGAATCACGAGCGTTTCTCCTTCGTCCAGTGGAAGATGATATACCTCACCTTATTCCTCTGTTGTCTCCTCGTCGCTAAATTCTTCCACGACACCCTACTCAATAAAATATGCAACTCGGCTCTTCAGGCAGCTACAGGCGATGTGCCCGCCCAAATCTGTGGCATTGTTTGATGGGGATTGCAGCAGTGCGCTACTTTTCTCAGGCTCTTCTTACCGAGGCGGCACTATCGTCATCCAAACCAAATTTCTCAACTTCTTGTGGTGTGCTTTTGTTGGTGTCTTCAACTGTGGATGTCTGTCTGACTAGTGGTGGATGTCTGCCTCACTATGGAGCGTAATCCCCCCTCGGTTTCATCATCCATCTCTGCAATTCTCTGTTAGAGATGATAGATCCTCACTATCTCTTTGATGGCATGGCTACGGTCTAGGATTTGGAGGTAAAAGAGGGTGTATGAGACTAATTGAAGGTGTATAAAATTTTTTTGGGATTGCTGATTTTGAAAATTAGCAAAGGGAATTTAGGGTAAGGTCAAAATTTAGCTATGGTTGGTGGGTGTTATGAAGGAAAATTTTTGGTGGAGGTGGTTTGGGTAGGGACGGATGCTAGGAAATTCTAGGATAGAACTAGGGTTAGGCTAGCTATGATGACAAATGATATTGAAGTTAACCCAAACTACAATAGAAATGCGAACATTATTATTGAAATTTGAAAGGAGTTACAAACAAACACTCTTGGCAATCGGGAAATAATAACACAAAACATAAAAGACACCCTAGACAGCCCTCCTGCAGCTGTTCTTGCTACTTGTTTGTTGTCCGGACTCCTTGGAAACAACTGTCTTGTTGTTTCCATCTTCTAGCCATCTCCTTGCCATTATTCCGGAGTTCCAAATCCTAACCGACACAACCTACACCCTATGCTCTAGTACTTCCTATTGCTGTTTCATTTCAGTTGGTTGTTTTTTTAATTTTTAGCTCCTGTAAAATTACTAGTGATTGTATTGCTTCTCTTCACTTTATTTCCATACTGATTCCGGCATCAACTTTGTCCTGTAATTGTAATTTAGTATAGTGGGCCCCATAGGGAATCAATTCTCCATTTTAAAATTGGAGCTCTTAGTTTATTTCCTGCATTTCAATTCATCGGAGTTTTCACTTGCTTAGGAGCGTTTGAGAGAATTCTGAGTGTCAGGGAGGAGATTTTGTTCATATTTGTGGGCAAACTACTCAACTACAGGATGTTTTGCTCTTACACGCATGTAAGTTCGTTGGTCCCCCGTAAATTTTTTTCAGGTATAGTTCTATGTTTGTCTTTATTCGCTTTGCACAATTTAATTTTCATGTCAGTATTCTGTAATTTTAGGTTTCATTGGCCTTTACATACCTACCGCCCCAATTCCTATGTATTAACATATCAATTTCTCAAACTTCAATTTTTACATACAGACAACCCGATTTTTATGCTTTCGGCATAAGTTGGGTGGTATGTACGTAAAAATTGAAGTTTGAGTGGTTGATATGTTAATTCTTAGAAATTGGGTGGTAGGTATGTAAATCTCCCTATTTTATTTTGGCATTTAAATCCAAATCCTTTTTTTTTTTTGTCGATTTATCATTTTTTTATCTGTTTTTTTTTCATATAGGTTATCTAGACGGCTTCATCAAGATTTGTTGATGGCAAGAGAAAGGATCACTATGCACAGCAGTATTCAGATAAAAAGGAAGGCAAACTCAGTCTCAGAATTCGCTGCAGTGGCACGCTCAATTATCCATACAAAATTGCAGCAACATCGTGAAACTGCCGTAGAGAAGAATATTGAAGACCGAAAACAAAAACCCAACTTGATTGCTTCATCTAACCGTTCTGTAGGGCAAACAAAAGGTCCAGACATCGGCAGAACTTCTCATGGTAAGTATTATGCCCAACCATTTCAAATTTTTTTATGTTATCTATAAAGTGCTCAATAAACATGCATAAAGGCTTCATCTATGTGTCTCTTAACTCAAATATTTTTTCAAAGGAATATTATCAAAGCCAAATCAAAATGTTTTTATCATATATATGTTTTGTTTCTCATTTTCTCCTTATATTTTCACCTATAATTTGGTTTGGTTCAATTTGTTTGACAAATCCATCAACCAAACCGACCGAATGCAGACCCTACCGCTAATTTGCATTTCCTTGCTCCTTTTTCTGCCTATCAGATAAGCTGCTCAGAATCCCTGAGTTGGGGGAGACAATTGTTGTGCCCTCATTAGGCAAGGAGGCAGTGGTTTTGGAAGTGTTGGCTTCCAAAGGGGAGATTCTTGTGCAAGCCTCTAACATCAAGTTGAGGCTAAAATTGAAGGATATTGTTGCTTCAGTATGAACAGGTGAAGCTGTCATTCACTGTACATCTTTTACAACTATGCCCCCATACTTTTTATAATTATTTGAATTGAATGCTTTTATGGTTCAAGGATTCGTCATCTCCCGTAAATTAATTGCCTTGCATTATCATGTGTAATTCATGCTAGCCCAAATTTTAGTCAGGATGAGTTTTAAATTATTTAGTTTGCTTTGAGATGGGTGAAATATGGAACTTGATTGATCAATTGTATATTTCATTCATTTCAAAATAAATTCAATGACTTTTAGAGGCAATAAAATGATTAATATTTTAGGAAAATAGAAAAGTGGGCATGCACTGAGGTTGAAACAAGGGAAAGAATGTAAATTCAAAAGTCTCACCTTCTGCCTTTTAACATAGCATTTCTTGAGTACTAGAGAAATTTTTTGCTGCTGTAAATTATGAGGTACGAATGTAATTTTTTTGTTAATTTCGTACTCATATAATATTTCTAAGGCTTTATATATATACAACATCTAATATTTAAAATATTCCAATAAATTTGAGTGTTGTCACTTGTAAGCATATAATTAAGGGTCTGTTTAGGACAATCTTTCGTCTGCTTTGCCAACAAATTGTAGTTTTGGAGAGTTGTTTTATTGTTATCTTTTAAAAAATGTTATGATAGGAAACTATTTTTGTCAATCTTAGTGTTATATTATGCTGTAAAAAAAGTTTGTTTTTTTAATATTTATATGTATATATATAGTTTTCTTCGTAGATTTTGAATAAGTTAATTTTTCTATTATGGTTTTACAATTATTTAATATAAATAGATTTTAACTTCAACGACGACGCTAATTATTATAATTATTNAGAGGCAATAAAATTATTAATATTTTAGGAAAATAGAAAAGTGGGCATGCACTGAGGTTGAAACAAGGGAAATAATGTAAATTCAAAAGTCTCACCTTCTGCCTTTTAACATAGCATTTCTTGAGTACTGGAGAAATTTTTTGCTGCTGTAAATTATGATGTACGAATGTAATTCTTTTGTTAATTTCGTATTCATATAATATTGCTAAGGCTTTATAAATATGCAACATCTAATATTTAAAATATTCCAATAAATTTGAGTGTTGTCACTTGTAAGCATATAATTAAGGGTCTGTTTAGGGCAATCTTTCGTCTGCTTTGCCAACAAATTGTAGTTTTGGAGAGTTGTAATCGTCCTAAATAGATTTTAACTTCAACGACGACACTAATTATTATTAACTTCAAGCATAGTTTATAAAATCAATTAAATTTAAGCAATTTATCACATAAAATTTAATCAATGTGGTTTATTTTAATTATTTTTGTTGGGGGATGGGGGTAGGATTTACATACAGACCATTTAATTTTTAAGTATTTGCATACTAGCATCTAAAAATCTTTAGTGTCATAAAATTGTGCAAAATAAAAGAAGTATTTTATTTTTAATATATAAATAATGCTACAAGCTTTTAATGTGATATTATAAATTCAAATATTATATATATGTATATGAAAATTGGATATAAAATATGTAAATACATAAGAATTATGTGAAATGTATTTAAATGCCCTCTTTTTTTAATACCACGGCCCATATTGTGCACTCAGCTGTTAAAATCCGACGGATACAACGATAGCGTTTGTCATCAGCTTTTACTGACGTAGGATTAGATTGTCAAGTACATGTTTTAAGATTCACCGGCTTTTACAGCCGTAGGATTAGATTAGGGTAGTTTTGACATTTAACAAGAGCCTCATCTGCCGCTAGGGTTTGCCTGGCGTTCTCTTCCTCGGCTATATAACCCTTCCCCGACCTTCTTCGATGCAGAACATGAGTTTTCTTTTTACGATATCTATTTCGATATAGGCATTTGAGCTGTGGTTTTGTCCTGTTTTGCTCTGTCTTGCTCGATTTGATTATTTCTCATCGTTTTTATTTCAATTTCGAAGCAGCTTCATAGATATTTTATTTAATTTTAATATTGGATNGAGCTCGAAATATAAACGAGCCGAACACGAGCTGAGCATGGCTCGCTCGTGTTCGGCTCGTTTACAACCCTAACTGCCGCCCAATGCACATGAGGATTTTTCTCTGCTTGCAAGCATACTTCCATATTGATTCGCTCTTCTAGGGATCTACTACTGAACTAAACTGGGCCTGCGTCTCCCCTATTATGTTGAATACTTCCAAAGTATTCACGGTCAACTCAACCCAATCTGAAGTGAGAGTAGCCTCAACTTCTCTAAGATATAGATTGTGATATCTTGAGATCCTCTCTGTCGATAATTGTCCCGTGTTTGGAGCTCGTGTCTCAGTTCAATCTTCTTATGTCGTCACCATAACTGGTCCATTTTTTGTGAAGGAATGTATGTTTCTGAATCTGTTGTGTTGAGTTCTACGGTCAAATTGCTATCATCTCCCCAACAAAACTTCGGTAGGTACCTCCGGTCAATACTGACCTTGTTCTCCTTCTTCGGCTGCATTAGAGAATATGGCTAGGAGTACCTCCAAGTCATGAGACCTAATTTCTCATCCATCTGCTTAGATGTCACGTTCTTTTTGCTCTCTTCATCAACAATGAGACTGCATACCTTTCCGTTCACAGTACAACAAGTGTGGAATATTTTTGGTGAAGTCACTGTGGATCCCTTATATCCTCGATCTATAGGACCCTTCAAATCACGAGCGTCTCTCCTTCGTCCGATGGAAGATGATATGCCTCACCTTATTCCTCTGTTGTCTCCTCGTCGCTAAATTCCTCCACGACACCCTACTCAATAAAATATGCAACTCGGCTCTTCAGGCAGCTACAGGCGATGTGCTCGCCCAAATCTGTGGCATTGTCTGATGGGGATTGCAGCAATGCGCTACTTTTCTCAGGCTCTTCTCACCGAGGCGGCACTATCCTCATCCAAACCAAATTTCTCAACTCCTTGAGGTGTGCTTTTGTTGGTGTCTTCAACTGTGGATGCCTGCCTGACTAGTGGTGGATGTCTGCCTCACTATCGAGCGTAATCCCCCCTCGGTTTCATCATCCATCTCTGCAATTCTTTGCTAGAGATGATAGATCTCTCACTCACTGTATCTCTTTGATGGCATGGCTATGGTCTAGGATTTGGAGGTAAAAGTGGGTGTAATAGACTAATTGAAGGTGTACAAAATTTTTTTTGGGATTGCTGATTTTGAAAATTAGCAAAGGGAATTTAGGGTTAGGTCAAAATTTATCTATGGTTGGTGGGTGTTATGAAGGAAAATTTTTGGTGGAGGTGGCTTGGGTAGGGGCGGATGCTAGGAAATTCTAGGATAGAACTAGGGTTATGCTAGCTATGATGACAAATAATATTGAAGTTAACCCAAACTACAATAGAAATGTGAACATTATTATTGAAATTTGAAAGGAGTTACAAACAAACACTCTTGACAATCGGGAAATAATAACACAAAACATAAAAGACACCCTAGACAGCCCTCCTGCAGCTGTTCTTGCTGCTTATTTGTTGTCCGGACTCCTTGGAAACAACTGTCTTGTTGTTTCCATCTTCTAGCCATCTCCTTGCCATTATTCCGGAGTTCCAAATCCTAACCGACACAATCTACACCCTATGCTCTAGTGCTTTCTATTGCTATTTCATTTCAGTTGGTTGTTTTTTTAATTTTTAGCTCCTGTAAAATTACTAGTGATTGTATTGCTTCTCTTCACTTTATTTCCATACTGATTCCGGCATCAACTTTGTCCTGTAATTGTAATTTAGTATAGTGGGCCCCATAGGGAATCAATTCTCCATTTTAAAATTGGAGCTCTTAGTTTATTTCCTGCATTTCAATTCATCGGAGTTTTCACTTGCTTAGGAGCGTTTGAGAGAATTCTGAGTGTCAGGGAGGAGATTTTGTTCATATTTGTGGGCAAACTACTCAACTACAGGATGTTTTGCTCTTACACGCATGTAAGTTCGTTGGTCCCCCGTAAATTTTTTTCAGGTATAGTTCAATGTTTGTCTTTATTCGCTTTGCACAATTTAATGTTCATGTCAGTATTCTGTAATTTTAGTTTTCATTGGCCTTTACATACCTACCGCCCCAATTCCTATGTATTAACATATCAATTTCTCAAACTTCAATTTTTACATACAGACAACCCGATTTTTATGCTTTTGGCATGAGTTGGGTGGTATGTGCATAAAAATTGAAGTTTGAGTGGTTGATATGTTAATTCTTAGAAATTGGGTGATAGGTATGTAAATCTCCCTATTTTATTTTGGCATTTAAATCCAAATCCTTTTTTTTTCTTTTATTCCCTTTTCCAAAATCATCGTTTATTTATCTTTTTTTTATCTGTTATTGATCGTTATTTTTTTCATATAGGTTATCTAGACGGCTTCATCAAGATTTGTTGATGGCAAGCGAAAGGATCACTATTCACAGCAGTATTCAGATAAAAAGGAAGGCAAACTCAGTCTTAGAATTCGCTGCAGTGGCACGCTCAATTATCCATACAAAATTGCAGCAACATCGTGAAACTGCCGTAGAGAAGAATATTGAAGACCGAAAACAAAAACCCAACTTGATTTCATCATCTAACCGTTCTGTAGGGCAAACAAAAGATCCAGACATCGGCAGAACTTCTCATGGTAAGTATTATGCCCAACCATTTCAAATTTTTTAATGTTATCTATAAAGTGCTCAATAAACATGCATAAAGGCTTCATCTATGTGTCTCTTAACTCAAATATTTTTTCAAAGGAATATTATCAAAGCCAAATCAAAATGTTTTTTATCATATATATGTTTTGTTTCTCATTTTCTCCTTATAATTTAATTTAATTTTGATCTTGTCATTATCGAAATGAAATCTTTTTTTTTCCCTCATAATTCGGTCTAGTCAAAGCCGAATTGAAAACCAAACTATATTACAATTCCATTTTACTTATGATTTCATCAATTTGATTTCACCTATAATTTGGTTTGGTTCAATTTGTTCGACAAATTNAGGTCATCGCAATTTTGAGCAAAATGTGAGGGCATTTTAGACTGCTTTGATTTTTTAGGCACATCACAATGGTTCATTTAGTAATGGATTCAAGACATTAAGTCATTTTTTTATGAAAATATACGCTTTTCTGCATGGTCGTCACATATGATCAGCGACTTGTGGAATCATCTATGGAGGTCGGCAGGATAGTTTGGAAAAAGTTAAATGGGGAATACTGCATTAAAATTTGTGGAAATAGCAATTCATAATCATGCAATGGTAAGTTGTATCCAACAAGCTTTTGAAATACTAGAGAACACGGCTTTTTTACGTATATTCCGACATCATGGATATACATTTATACTTGAAATTCACTAGGAATTAAAAACAAACAATCAATGCATATGAATTGAACTCTCAAAGAACATAGACTTCATATTTAGATATTTACCCTTTTTTGAAAATTTTAGATCTGATTAATTAATCATTTGATATATATCACCAATTCAGAGTAATCTTGATACCGGAGTTAACTCAAACCACAATAGAAATGTAAATATGATTGTTGAAATTTGAAAGAGATTATGAATAAGAACTTTTGACAATCAGGAAATAACAACACACAATATAAAAAGACACGTTATGATGGTGAAGGTGGGGAATGACGGCGCGACAACAGGTAGAGGGATTGCTTGGGGTTTACGGTTGCAACCGGAGGCTTAGAATGGTGTGCTGCAACATTAGTCAATAGGGATGAGGGCGGTTGCAACAGGATGGCAAGGAAGGGGTGGAGGTAGCGGGCTGGGAGGCTAGAGGACTCACGTCAACAGATCGGAAGGGGAAGGGGTGGGGATGCCTTGCTGCAACGGGTATTGGTGTTGTAGGAGTGGCGATGGAAGCAGGAAGTGGGGGAAAGGGATGGCGGCAGGGAAACGAGGGAAGGGGGACCGCAGAGGGGAGTTGGGGAAGATAAATATCTATGCGGGATCGACTTACAGGTGGAGCACCCCTCGAACTATTGGAGAAAATCATCAGTCGGGTGAGTTGCAGTCGGATTATCTCCTTGCCTTTGGATATAACCCTAGAAGGGAAAACAACCTTGACTGCTGGCTTGGACAAAAATCTAAAATATAGAATTAATCAATTGCTAACCTTAATCATGCAAAAACACAAATATATAATAGTTAAGAGATAAAATAACAAATAGAGGCTTCCCCTTTGGGCGGAAACCAAAAAAGGAAGGGGGAGAAGCAACAAACAAAAAGGGCTAGGAGGCCTTTGGTCGTACTTCTCGCCTTCTGGGAGCGAGAGACTGACCAGTCTAGCCTCCTACAGGGTTGGGACACTCTCTGTTGAACCAATCAGTCAGTTTAGTCAGTCCCCTAAGCCCCGCTTCAGTCTCTCGGGGATGGGGGAGCTTCAATTTCATCCGTCGAAGCTTCTAGTTTTTTGTTTGCGGACTTAGAAGCACCTGGATCCCGCTGTCAATTGTACTGCCACCCAATGCACATGAGGATTTTTCTCTGCTTGCAAGCATACTTCCATATTGATTCGCTCCTCTAGGGATCTACTACTGAACTAAACCGGGTCTGCGTGTCTCCCCTATTATGCTGAATAATTCCAAAGAAATTCATTGTCAACTCAACCCAATCTGAAGTGAGAGTAGTCTTAACTTCTCTGAACGGTGGTAGCCATGGTTGTAAGATATATCTTGAGATCTTCTCTGTCGATAATTGTCCCGTGTTTGGAGCTCGTGTCTCAGTCCTATCTTCCTATGTAGTCACCATAACTGGTTCATTTTTTGTGAAGGAATATATGTTTATGAATCTGTGGTGTTGAGTTCTACGGTCAAATTGCCACCATCTCCCCAACAAAACTCTGGTAGGTACCTCCGGTCAATACTGACCCTGTTCTCCTTCTTCGACTGCATTAGAGAATATGGCTAGGAGTACCTCCAAGTCATGAGACCTAATTTCTCATCCATCTGCTTAGATGTCACGTTCTTTCTTTTTGCTCTCTTCATCAACAATGAGACTGCATACATTTTCGTTCACAGTACAACAAGTGTGGAATATATTTTGGTGAAGCCACTACGGATCCCTGATATCCTCGGTCTATAGGACCCTTCGAATCACGAGCGTCTCTCCTTCGTCCGGTGAAAGATGATATACCTCACCTTATTCCTCTGTTGTCTCCTCGTCGCTAAATTCTTCCACGACACCCTACTCAATAAAATATGCAACTCGGCTCTTCAGGCAGCTACAGGCGATGTGCCCGCCCAAATCTGTGGCATTGTTTGATGGGGATTGCAGCAGTGTGCTACTTTTCTCAGGCTCTTCTCACCGAGGCAGCACTATCCTCATTCAAACCAAATTTCTCAACTCCTTGTGGTGTGCTTTTGTTGGTGTCTTCAACTGTGGATGTTTGCCTGACTAGTGGTGGATGTCTGCCTCACTATCGAGCCTAATCCCCCCTCGGTTTCATCATCCATCTCTGCAATTCTCTGTTAGAGATGATAGATCTCTCACTATCTCTTTGATGGCATGGCTACGGTCTAGGATTTGGAGGTAAAAGAGGGTGTATGAGACTAATTGAAGGTGTATAAAATTTTTTTGGGATTGCTGATTTTGATAATTAGCAAAGGGAATTTAGGGTAAGGTCAAAATTTAGCTATGGTTGGTGGGTATTATGAAGGAAAATTTTTTATGGAGGTGGTTTGGGTAGGGGNACCTAATTTCTCATCCATCTGCTTAGATGTCACGTTCTTTTTGCTCTCTTCATCAACAATGAGACTGCATACATTTTCGTTCACAGTACAACGAGTGTGGAATATATTTTGGTGAAGCCACTACGGATCCCTTATATACTCGGTCTATAGGACCCTTCGAATCACGAGCGTTTCTCCTTCGTCCAGTGGAAGATGATATACCTCACCTTATTCCTCTGTTGTCTCCTCGTCGCTAAATTCTTCCACGACACCCTACTCAATAAAATATGCAACTCGGCTCTTCAGGCAGCTACAGGCGATGTGCCCGCCCAAATCTGTGGCATTGTTTGATGGGGATTGCAGCAGTGCGCTACTTTTCTCAGGCTCTTCTTACCGAGGCGGCACTATCGTCATCCAAACCAAATTTCTCAACTTCTTGTGGTGTGCTTTTGTTGGTGTCTTCAACTGTGGATGTCTGTCTGACTAGTGGTGGATGTCTGCCTCACTATGGAGCGTAATCCCCCCTCGGTTTCATCATCCATCTCTGCAATTCTCTGTTAGAGATGATAGATCCTCACTATCTCTTTGATGGCATGGCTACGGTCTAGGATTTGGAGGTAAAAGAGGGTGTATGAGACTAATTGAAGGTGTATAAAATTTTTTTGGGATTGCTGATTTTGAAAATTAGCAAAGGGAATTTAGGGTAAGGTCAAAATTTAGCTATGGTTGGTGGGTGTTATGAAGGAAAATTTTTGGTGGAGGTGGTTTGGGTAGGGACGGATGCTAGGAAATTCTAGGATAGAACTAGGGTTAGGCTAGCTATGATGACAAATGATATTGAAGTTAACCCAAACTACAATAGAAATGCGAACATTATTATTGAAATTTGAAAGGAGTTACAAACAAACACTCTTGGCAATCGGGAAATAATAACACAAAACATAAAAGACACCCTAGACAGCCCTCCTGCAGCTATTCTTGCTACTTGTTTGTTGTCTGGGCTCCTTGGAAACAACTGTCTTGTTGTTTCCATCTTCTAGCCATCTCTTTGCCATTATTCCAGAGTTCCAAATCCTAACCGACACAACCTACACCCTATGCTCTAGTACTTTCTATTGCTATTTCATTTCAGTTGGTTGTTTTTTTAATTTTTAGCTCCTGTAAAATTACTAGTGATTGTATTGCTTCTCTTCACCTTATTTCCATACTGATTCCGGCATCAACTTTGTCCTGTAATTGTAATTTAGTATGGTGGGCCCCATAGGGAATCAATTCTCCATTTTAAAATTGGAGCTCTTAGTTCCTGCATTTCAATTCATCGGTTTTCACTTGCTTAGGAGCGTTTGAGAGAATTCTGAGTGTCAGGGAGGAGATTTTGTTCATATTTGTGGGCAAACTACTCAACTACAGGATGTTTTGCTCTTACACGCATGTAAGTTCGTTGGTCCCCCGTAAATTTTTTTCAGGTATAGTTCTACGTTTGTCTTTATTCGCTCTGCACAATTTAATTTTCATGTCAGTATTCTGTAATTTTAGGTTTCATTGGCCTTTACATACCTACCGCCCCAATTCCTATGTATTAACATATCAATTTCTCAAACTTCAATTTTTACATACAGACAACCCGATTTTTATGCTTTTGGCATAAGTTGGGTGGTATGTACGTAAAAATTGAAGTTTGAGTGGTTGATATGTTAATTCTTAGAAATTGGGTGGTAGGTATGTAAATCTCCCTATTTTATTTTGGCATTTAAATCCAAATCCTTTTTTTTTTTTGTCGATTTATCATTTTTTTATCTGNTTTATTTTGGCATTTAAATCCAAATCCTTTTTTTTTTTTGTCGATTTATCATTTTTTTATCTGTTTTTTTTTTCATATAGGTTATCTAGACGGCTTCATCAAGATTTGTTGATGGCAAGAGAAAGGATCACTATGCACAGCAGTATTCAGATAAAAAGGAAGGCAAACTCAGTCTCAGAATTCGCTGCAGTGGCACGCTCAATTATCCATACAAAATTGCAGCAACATCGTGAAACTGCCGTAGAGAAGAATATTGAAGACCGAAAACAAAAACCCAACTTGATTGCTTCATCTAACCGTTCTGTAGGGCAAACAAAAGGTCCAGACATCGGCAGAACTTCTCATGGTAAGTATTATGCCCAACCATTTCAAATTTTTTTNAAAGGTCCAGACATCGGCAGAACTTCTCATGGTAAGTATTATGCCCAACCATTTCAAATTTTTTTATGTTATTTATAAAGTGCTCAATAAACATGCATAAAGGCTTCATCTATGTGTCTCTTAACTCAAATATTTTTTCAAAGGAATATTATCAAAGCCAAATCAAAATGTTTTTATCATATATATGTTTTGTTTCTCATTTTCTCCTTATATTTTCACCTATAATTTGGTTTGGTTCAATTTGTTTGACAAATCNCTTCATCTATGTGTCTCTTAACTCAAATATTTTTTCAAAGGAATATTATCAAAGCCAAATCAAAATGNTTACTTTTATTTTAGAATTTTAAATTTTTAGATATTTCTTTATATAAAATGTAAAAATTTTGAAAAAAAAAAAGTTTGAATAAATAAAAAAATATCAAAATTTAACTCTAATTGAAAAAACAAATAATAATTGTTTGTTTGCCTAAAACTTTTTTTTAACTAGTCTTTTTTTTTTTTGGAACTTAATATTTTAATATAAAAAATATTTTTAATTTGTCAACTAATTTTTTTTATTCATGAGGAGATCGTATCTGGACGTTAATTTGAAGATAATTAATAATAATTAAACTTTGGCAAGAGGTGCTTTAAGTAGAAATGCATTGTGAAGGTATTATAGCTTAACTTTTTTAAGGTCTGTTTAGGGCAGCTTGTATGTTTTAGAATAAACAGTTTATCATGAAACACGGCCCACATGTCGACCGTGGAGGTTTACTCGCAGCCTGTATTTAGTGTAAAAAACATAAATGCGGCATGCAGTGCTTTTAAAAACGCACAAATCAAACAATTAGGCGGCGTTTTTAAAACGCTGCCACGCTTATAAACTGTCCCAAACGGGCTCTAAAGCTTGAAAAGTTTCAAATTGTATATTATTTTAGAAAAGAAAAGAGGAAGATTTACATACGAACCACTCAATCAATGTGCACATACCTATTTAACACTTAGAATAAGGCCGATTATTCATCTTCAAGCTCAACAAATTAGTATGTCTCAACATGACGAGAATCCATCTTGGTGGTGAATAAAAAACAACTCGATATTATTATTATAGTTGATGCTTTCTAGAAAATGGATTATCATTGTGATGTTAGACTAATGGATTTTCAATATAGCATAGCACGAAAATTCAGTACACGTTTGGGTANATTTTATTTTTAATATATAAATAATGCTACAAGCTTTTAATGTGATATTATAAATTCAAATATTATATATATATATATATATATATATGTATATGAAAATTGGATATAAAATATGTAAATACATAATAATTATGTGAAGTGTATTTAAATGCCCTCTTCTTTTTTTAATCCCACGGCCCTAATTGTGCACTCAGCTGTAAAATCCGACGGATACAACGATAGCGTTTGTCATCAGCTTTTACTGACGTAGGATTAGATTGTCAAGTACATGTTTTAAGATTCACCTGGGTTTTACAGCGTAGGATTATATTAGGGTAGTTTTGACATTTAACAACAGCCTCGTCTGCCGCTAGGGTTTGCCTGGCGTTCTCTTCCTCGTCTATATAACCCTTCCCCGACCTTCGATTCAGAAACATGAGTTTTCTTTTTCCGATTTCTATTTCGATATAGGCTTTTGAGCTGTGGTTTTGTCCTGTTTTGCTCTGTTTTGCTCGATTTGATTATTTCTCATCGTTTTTATTTCAATTTCGAAGCAGCTTCGTAGATATTTTATTTAATTTTAATATTGGAGNCAGAAACATGAGTTTTCTTTTTCCGATTTCTATTTCGATATAGGCTTTTGAGCTGTGGTTTTGTCCTGTTTTACTCTGTTTTGCTCGATTTGATTATTTCTCATTGTTTCTATTTCAATTTCGAAGCTGCTTCGTCGATATTTTATTTAATTTTAATATTGGAAATGAGGTTTATTGAGCAAAAATTCAGGCAGCCCCTTGGCCGGTTGGAGATGGTGAAGGAGGTGTTGTTTTGCTCGCAAATCAAAGCAAAGCTTTTGCTCTTCAGATTCGCTGAGAAGTTTGGGAGAGATTACACTTTCTTCTTCTTCTCTGATGCGGCTCTAGTAAGCATTAGTACATTTTTAGTTTTTCCCCCCTAAAAACTGAAAATTCCATCGTCTTCTTCTTTGGTGTGCTTTCTTTATTTATAGAAATATGTTTAGCATTAAGAAAATATAAATATTGAACGCCATGGATGATTAACGTTGAAAATTTGTGTCCTCTCAGTTTTGTAGAAATAGGTTTTGGCTGCAAGTAGGATTTAGGGTTAGTCCGGTTTAATAAATCCGTTAAATTCATTTTACTGTTGGGTTTAGTAAATCCTATTAATGTTGAATCTAAGAGCTTAAATTCTAAAATAAATCTGCAGAACCAGTGTTCGTTATGGCGCATGCCAAGTCAAATCTATGAGTCAGTTTAAATCTTGGAGAGGAGTTTTTGTGTAGGAGGTTTTCATCTCCTCCATGGCACCTCTCGACTGAAGCAAAAATTATTCTAAATCAGTTTTAGGGTGATTTACGATCAGGATGTATTTTTTGGGCCTTACTTAATTTAAAAAAAAAATTTTGAAATAATCCTAACTGTAATCTACGATCAAGATTGGACACCGCATGTAGAGATGCATGCGGTGCCCGTAAATTCATGATCTATTTGTTGTAATTCAAATATTATTTATAAAAAAAAAATTATTTAGGTTTGGGTGGCATGTATATATAAGTTTGTAATAATGTAATTTTACTAGTTTTATTTTTTAGTCACAAGTGCTAACAATTTAGATTAGTAATTTAACTAATATAAATAGGTTTTAATAATGGAGGAGATGCTTCACTAATATATTTTACTGTACCATACTAATATGGTGGATCTCCTCCATATTAATTTTTATTAATAAAATTATTAAATAATTAAAAAAGAGAAAGGGTTGGTCGGGCCAGGAGGCCAGATGGGTCTTTTTTTTCTTCAAAATTTAAAATTATAGTTATTTCCTTTATAGAAATGATTAACTTTAAGGAAAGTAGTGTTAATTATTTTTAAAAATATGAAAATTTAATAAAATAATTATTAAAATATAGAACATATTTTTTTAAGCATTTATACTTTTTTATTTTAAAATTTTAAACTTTATTTTTTTTTCAAAAAAGTTAGTCATTGTTTTATTTTATAAAAAAGACTAAAGATTAAAAACTTTAAGAATATTTTTACTTTAGAATTTTAAATTTTTAGATATTTCTTTATATAAAATGTAAAAATTTTGAAAAAAAAAGAAGTTTGAAGAAATAAAAAAATATTAAAATTTCACTAACTAATCGAAAAAACAATTAATAATTGTTTGTTTGCCTAAAACTTTTTTTTTACTAGTCAATTTTTTTAACTTAATATTTTAATATAAATAATATTTTTAATTTGTTAACTAATTTTTTTTATTCATGAGGAGATCGTGTGTGGACGTTAATTTGAAGATAATTAATAATAATTAAACTTTGGCAAGAGGTGCTTTATGTAGAAATGCATTGTGAATGTATTATAGCTTAACTTTTTTAGAGTCTGTTTGGGGCAGCTTGTATGTTTTAGGATAAGCAGTTTATCATGAAACGCGGTTCGCATATCAACCGCGCAGGTCTACTCTCAGCCTGCATTTAATGTAGAAAACATAAATGCTGCATGCAGCGCTTTCAAAAACGCACAAATCAAACGATTAGATGACGTTTTTAAAAACGTTGCCGTGCTTCTAAGGTGTCCCAAATGGGCCCTAAAGCTTAAAAAGTTTCAAATTGTACATTATTTTTGAAAAGAAAAGAGAGATTTACATACGAACCACTCAATCAATGTGCACATGCCTATTTAGCACTTGAATAAGGCCGATTATTCATCTTCAAGCTCAACAAATGAGTATGTCTCAACATGACGAGAATCCATCTTGGTAGTGAATAAAAAACAACTCAATATTATTATTATAGTTGATACTTTCTAGAAAATGGATTATCATTGTGATGTTAGACTAATGGATTATCAATTTAGCATAGCACGAAAATTCAGCACACGTTTAGGTCAAAGAAAAAATAATTAGTGGTGACAATAAAAGTTTTTTACATTAAAAACCTGCAAAAGAAAAAAATCATGAGCTCTGACTCAATTATAAAAAATAATTATAAGTTGATTATGGAGATCTTATATCTCACATGTGAGAAAGGGTTAAAAAGTCTTTTCAATTATAACATCGACGTGTTGATAAACTTCTTGCAAGGAATGGGCGGCGATCGACGGTGATCGGTGGTGGCTCACAAGTAGTGGTTGAAAGCAGTCGACGGTGGCACGAGTGGTGTTGGACTTCACCTCATTCTCAAAACTTCAGGCTCCTCCCTAAGCTTTAAATTTTCCTCCCCTCTCAATGGAGGGGTGGTTTCTATTTATAAAGTGACGGTTGCAATTAATGATGGAATCTAAATTGCTTTAATCGAACTATCCAGAGAGCTTCATTTGATCATACGACGTTTGATAAACATTTGAGTGCATTAAGGATGTCAAAATTGAGTAATTTTGGGCTCATTTGATCGTCTTGTAGAGACGTTTGATTCAATTGATGGAATTTGAATTCATCAGATTGGACATCTATTTGACCTCTCAAATGTGTCCAAAAAACTTTCAGAAGGGGCTTAATGGCTTAATTAGGACATGATTTAGCTTNCTCTCAATGGAGGGGTGGTTTCTATTTATAAAGTGACGGTTGCAATTAATGATGGAATCTAAATTGCTTTAACATTTGAGTGCATTAAGGATGTCAAAATTGAGTAATTTTGAGCTCATTTGATCGTCTTGTAGAGACGTTTGATTCAAATGATGGAATTTGAATTCATCAGATTGGACATCAATTTGACCTCTCAAATGTGTCCAAAAAACTTCCAGAAAGGGCTTAATGGCTTAATTAGGACATGATTTAGCTCNGAAATTTGGTGTCCTCTCAGTTTTGTAGAAATAGGTTTTGGCTGCAAGTAGGATTTAGGGTTAGTCGGGTTTGATAAATCCGTTAAATTCATTTTGCTGTTTGGTTTAGTAAATCCTATTAGTGTTGAATCTAAGCCAAATTTTGGGAGCTTAAATTCTAAAATAAATCTGCAGAACCAGTGTTCTTTAAGGCGCATGCCAAGTCAAATCTATGAGTCAGTTTAAATCTTGGAGAGGAGTTTTTGTGTAGGAGGTTTTCATCTCCTCCATGGCACCCCTTCAGTCGGAGAAATTATTGTATACGTGTACCGCATGAATCTCTGCATGGGGTGTCCAATTCTGATCGTAAATATGTTGTATTTCGGTGGGCTCTACTTAAATTTAAAAAAAAATTGAAATAATCATGACTTTGATTTACAGTCAGGATTGGACACCGCATGTAAAGATTCACGCATGCAATAATTTCTCGGATTGAAGGGGTGTTTGTTCCTCTTGTAAATTTTTATAGCTGAAATTAATTCATGATCTATTTGTTGTAATTCAAATATTATTTATAAAAGAAATTCTTTAGGTTTGGGTGGCATGTATATATTTGACTATAAGTTTGTAATAATGTAGTTTTACTAGTTTTATTTTTTAGTCACAAGTGCTAACAATTTAGATTAGTAATTTAACTAATATAAATAGATTTTAATAATGGAGATGCTTCACTAATATATTTTACTGTACCCTACTAATATGGTGGATCTCCTCCATATTAATTTTTATTAATAAAATTAATTAAAACGGTATTTATCAAAAATAATTAAAAAAGAGTAAGGGTTGGTCGGGCCAGGAGGCCCGATGGGTCTTTTTTTTTTCTTCAAAATTTAAAATTATAGTTATTTTCTTTACAGAAATGATTTACTTTTAGGAAAGTAGTGTTAATCATTTTTAAAAATAAGAAAATATAATAAAATAATTATTAAAATATAGAACATATTTTAGAAGCATTTATACTTTTTTTATTTTAAAATTTTAAACTTTATTTTTTTTCAAAAAAGTAACTCATTATTTTATTTTATAAAAAAGACTAAAGATTAAAAACTTAAATAATAAGAATATTTTTACTTTTATTTTAGAATTTTAAATTTTTAGATATTTCTTTATATAAAATGTAAAAATTTTGAAAAAAAAAAGTTTGAATAAATAAATAAATTTCAAAATTTCACTAACTAATTGAAAAAACAATTAATAATTGTTTGTTTATCTAAAACGTTTTTTTTACTAGTCTTTTTTTTTGAACTTAATATTTTTTAATTTGTTAACTAATTTTTTTTATTCATGAGGAGATTGTATCTGGACGTTAATTTGAAGATAATTAATAATAATTAAAGTTTGGCAATAGGTGTTTTATGTAGAAATGTATTGTGAGGGTATTATAGCTTAACTTTTTAGGGTCTGTGTAGGACAGTTTGTGCGTTTAAGGATAAGCAGTTTATCATGAAACTCGGCCAGCAGGTCAACCTCAGATGTCTACTCGCAGCCTGCATTTAATGTAAAAAACTTAAAAGCGGCATGCAGCGTTTTCAAAAACGCACAAACCAAATAATTAGGCGGCGTTTTTAAAAATGCCGCCGCTTTAATAAGCTGTCTCAAACGGGACCTAAAGCTTGAAAAGTTTCAGATTGCACATTATTTTAGTATTTTAGAAAAGAAAAGAGGAAGATTTACATACGGACCACTCAATCAATGTGCACATACCTATTTAACACTTAGAATAAGGCCGATTATTCATCTTCAAGCTCAACAAATTAGTATGTCTCAACATGACGAGAATCCATCTTGGTAGTGAATAAAAAACAACTCAATATTATTGTTATTATAGTTGATGCTTTCTAGAAAATGGATTATCATTGTGATGTTAGACTAATGGATTATCAATTTAGCAAGCACGAAAATTCAGTACATGTTCGTGTAAAAGAAAAAATAATTAGTGGTGACTACAAAAGTTTTTTACATTAAAAACCTATAAAAGAAAAAAATCATGAGCTCTCACTCAATTGTAAAAATTCAGTATATGTTGATTATGGAGATGTTTTGTCTCACATGTGAGAAATTGTCATAAAGTCTTTTCAATTATAACATTGACGTGTTGATGAATTTTTTGCAATGAATGGGTGTCGATCGACGGTGATTCACAAGTAGTGGTTGAAAGCGGTCGGTGGTGACACAAGTGGTGTTAGACTTAACCTCATTCTCAAAACTTTAAGCTCTTTCCCAAGCTTCAAATTTTCCTCCCCTCTCAATAGAGGGGTGGCTTCTATTTATTAAGTCATGGTTGCAATTAATGATGGAATCTAAATCGTTTTAATCGGACTATCCAGAGAGTTTCATTTGATCATACGGCGTTTGATGAACATTTGAGTACATTAAAGATGTCAAAATTGAGCAATTTTGGACTCGTTGGATCGTATTGTAGAGACGCTTGATTCAAATGATGGAATTTGAATTCGTCAGATTGGACGTCTATTTGACTTCTCAAATGTGTCCAAAAATCTTCCAAAATGGGCTTAATAGCTTGATTAGGGCATGATTTAGCTCAGATTGAATTAATTTTGTTTTCATTTATCTTTATTGTCAAAGGGTTAAGTTTGACTGTAATTTGTTTGAAATTGGAGCTTTACATGATTTTTAATCAAAATTTGAATGTCTTGCTTAAAAAGGTGTATCGTGATCTGTGCACCACCTTGAGATTCATGTTGGATGTTAGAAATTGATTAAAATTGTATTAGTTTTATAGTGGCAATATCTAGTACTAGAATTTTGGGAATGTGAGTCTAAGTCCACTCTCGAAAATGAGGTCATTTATTGTACCCCTTGTACATGTATCTTTGTAGTCTTTTAATTGTCTGATGTAACATTTGTATATTACGATGATGTGTCTGTCATGTGAAACTTTGACGTTGCTTTTAAAGTTCTTGTGGCTTCTCAATCATGTGAAATTTTGTAATTAAAGTTAGCACTTGAACTTCATAAAAAAGAATTACGTATCTTTTCATAGTCATGCCTTATGAGATTGGTATTCACTTGGACGTGTATCTTTTGAAGTCTGTACTTTCTCAGGTTTATGCCTTCTAAGAGCTTGAAATATGTTGATTCCTTTTGAGGTATTTGATGTACCTGTGTCTCCCGATGCTTATAATATTTTGAGATCTTTGATATATTTGTCTCTTGAGGTTTGTAGTCTTCTGATATTTTTGATGTACTTGTGTTTTCTAAAACTTGTAACCTTCTGAGATATTTGATGTACATGTGTCTTCTGAGATTTATAAGACTACAAAGATGTGTCTGTCATGTGAAACTTTGACGTTGTACAACCTTTGATGACACAGGTACAACATTCGTATGTCTTTGATGTACCTATGTCAAAGGTTTATAGCCTTATGAGATCTTAAGTGGAGACCATATCAACCATTTGCTTTCTTGAAGTGTTTATACTGAAGCCTCTATCGATTAATAGTTTATCATCGAGACTTGCCTCTTGAGCTCAACTAATAGGGGCTATGATAGCTTCCCAACAAATTTGTCTCTTTGACTCGATTTCCAGGGGCACTATATCAACATATCGAGTATTGCTTCTTGGGCTTAACTTCCAAGGCCATGGTTTCTTCCCATAGAGTTTTGCCTCTAAAGCTAGACTTCCATGGGTATTGCATCATTCCATAAACTCATCTTTTAAGCTCGACTTCCATGAGCACCACACTATACCATCGAGCCCTACCTCGTAGGCTCAACTTCCAAAAACACGAATACTTACCATCAAGTTTTACCTCATGAACTCGACTTTCAAGAACACCATACATCCTATCAAGTAATGCCACTTAGGTTGTACTTACAGGATAATGATAGCTTCCCATTGAGTTTTATCTCTTGAACACAACTTCGCAAATATCATATCATCCCTTTGAGTCTTGCCTTTTCAACTCTACTTTCATGGGCATGATAGAGATTTTATCTACCGCTTGCCTTCAAATAGACTTTTTATACTAAAATATTGTGGAAAAAATATAAATTTTCATTGATACGACAATTTAAAGCAATATGAAAATTTTGGTAGAATAAAATTAAAAGTTTAGAGGTCAATATTTTCCTCAAATCAAATAATTTGAAGTTGTACTTCTCAATCAATAACCTAAACAAAATTCAATTTGTTAAGATGTTTCTCTCAACTATAAACTCACCAAATTCAACATCAATCAAACTTTCGAAAATATTCTTAAAAAAAACTTCCAAAAACAATTTAATGACTTGATCAGAACTTAATTTTGCTCAAATTAAACTAATCTTGGTATCATGTTTGTCTTTGTCAAACCAATCAATTTGATTATAAATTTACTAAAATCAAATCTCTATATTATTTTTATTTAAGTTTTAGCATTTTTTACTTTAAAAGATGAATCAAGATTCAGGAAACGTGTGTTAAATATTGGAAATTTATTCAAAAAATTTCAATAGAAGAAGAATAGGAATTAATAACAATGAGATAGAGGGATCTTGACAAACAAGGCATCAATATAATCTTCCTAAAAAAAATTAGAAAATCCTAGACAATTAAATTATGTTTAAAATGACTTCTATCATATGCACTTTCAATTGGAGTTTCGAACAAACTCTATTCAATGAATTCATAAATCACTCAATAAATGAGAACCTGCTCAAACTTAGAAATTAAGGTTAAGAATTTGATTAACTAAATGAATATAAATTTTGTAAAAGTTACAGGTCATGTAAAAATTTTTCATTAGCCAAAATTAAGGTTAAGAATTTGATTGTTTGATTAGATTGATCTTCAAATTAGTCAATCTAATTGCAATTGCAATCTTAGATCTAAAATATCGAACAAATTATAATTTTGTTAAAATTATGCAATTCAAATAAAAATTAACTTGATTAAAACAGTTAAATTACAAACAAACCGAATATTAATTATTTGCTAAAGTTTTATTATGAATGAACATTATGAATTACATACCTTATAGGTAGAATATTGATTTAGTTGCAACAGAATGAAAAATCTGGAAAAGGATCATATAACAGAGAAGCTAATAGATCAACGTTTTGAAGGGGACAGACGGAGAGACAAGAAACAAAAAGGCTAGTGAGACAGACAATATACATGCAGGAAGGAGAACAATTAGGTGCTGCTTGGCAACTTCAGAGATTTAGCTTAGTAAGATTTACTAAATCATGTAAATATTGATTAAGCAAAACCTTAGATTAAATGCTAATAAAATTAACTGTTGTTTGGCATAAATAGTGTCATAAATTCGGTATTAGCACAATGGATTTGATTTTTATATGAGATATATAATTCAACTAGTATAAATCATAACAAATAGCTTAATGAAAAACTGACGCAGCATACATCAAATATGAATATCTGCAACATGACGATCAACTCTTTAGCCAAAAGATCTTCCACATGCCACGATTTTGTGACATCTCAATTTTTAAAAAAAATCAACAGAAAAATGTCAGAAATGAAGCGAAAGTGTTCTTGCTCAGAAATCCATTTGATAGAATAACAACATAAAAAAGGAAAACAAATTTAACACAAAAGGATATCCAATACATGAAATGGGGAGAACCTAATCAAATCTTTGAAAACAAAAACCCTAACCACCAAAGCCATAGAGAGTACGACCCTGGCGCTTGAGCGCATAAATGACATCCATGGCGGTTACGGTCTTCCGGCGGGTGTGCTCCGTGTAGGTGATAGCATCGCGTATGACATTTTTGAGAAAGATCTTGAGGACTCCACGGGTTTCTTCGTAGATGAGACCACTGATACGCTTCACACCGCCACGGTGAGCTAGGCGGCGAATCGCTGGCTTTGTGATTCCCTGAATATTGTCACGCAGAACCTTTCAGTGCCGCTTGGCTCCTCCCTTGCCGAGCCCCTTTCCTCCCTTTCCTCTACCCGACATCCCTCTTGCTCTCGCTTTTCTCGGTTCCTGTCTTTAGGGTACTGATGGAGGAGCATACAGGAATCTGTCATCTTATAGTATTTTGGAAATGCACTTTTAACCGTTGGATTTATTAGTGATCCGCGTGAAGATAAGTCTTTATATCACGACCGTTGGATGGCTAAAGCTTACGTTTTATTGGACGAAGGAGCAGGAACAAGATTTCGGTCTCATTAAAAATATGACCTGCTTAACCTTTTTTTTTAGGTATTAATCACCGAATCTATTTAATATAACATTCTAACGATTCTAAGTTAAAATATAAATTTAATATTTTAAACACTCAAAATTTTCAATAAGTTAATATAATACAAAAATTAATAAAAATATTATATTTAAAATAAATAATTAATATATTATAGTAAATATTCTGAATGTTTGGCATATAAAAATCATTGATTTAATATGATTACAAATAATGATTAGGTTATTTAATTTTAATTAATTATATATTATATACATTAATTATCCCATGAGTAGCTATTTCATATTTATTGACACTGAAATTGCCTCTTCTCATAATAGTTTTTTCTTAGGGCATTTAAGAGCATAACACCAAACGCCCAATAGTTTTTTTCTTAGGGCTTTGGAGGAGGCTTCTTGGTGAGCTTGNTACGCTTCACACCGCCACGGCGAGCTAGACGGCGAATCGCTGGCTTTGTGATTCCCTGAATATTGTCACGCAGAACCTTTCGGTGCCGCTTGGCTCCTCCCTTGCCGAGCCCCTTTCCTCCCTTCCCTCTACCCGACATCCTCTTGCTCTCGCTTTTCTCGGTTCCTGTCTTTAGGGTACTGGTAGAGGAGCATACAGGAATCTGTCATCTTATAGTATTTTGGCAATGCACGTTTAACCGTTGGATTTATTAGTGATCCGCGTGAAGATAAGTCTTTATATTACGACCGTTGGATGGCTAAAGCTTACGTTTTATTGGACGAAAGAGCAGGAACAAGATTTCGGTCTCATTAAAAATATGACCTGCTTAATCTTTTTTTTAAGGTATTAATCACCGAATCTATTTAATATAACATTCTAACGATTCTAACTTAAAATATAAATTTAATATTTTAAACACTCAAAATTTTCACTAAGTTAATATAATAAAAATATTATATTTAAAATAAATAATTAATATATTATAGTAAATATTCTGAATGTTTGGCATATAAAAATCTATTATTTAAATTGATTTAATATGATTACAAATAATGATTAGGTTATTTAATTTTAATTAATTATATATTCTATACATTAATTATCCCATGAGTAGCTATTTCGAGCATAACACCAAACACCCAATAGTTTTTTTTTTCTTAGGGCTTTGGAGGAGGCTTCTTGGTGAGCTTAGAGAGGCCAATGAAGAGGGCTTCAAGGAAAGGAAGGCTAAGAGAGCTTGCCTCCCCGACTCGGTTCACTTTGCNGAAGGGGAAAAGGGGGGGGGGGGGACACCTTGCTGCAACGGGTATGGGTGTTGTAGGAGTGGCGATGGCAACAGGAAGTAGGGGAAAAGGTTGGCGGCAGGGAAATGAGGGAAGGGGGACTGCGGAGGGGAGTTGGGGAAGATAAATATCTCTGCGGGATCGGCTTACAGGTGGAGCACCCCTCGAACTATTGGAGAAAATCACCAGTCGGGTGAGTTACAGTCGGACCATCTCCTTGCCTTTGGAAATACTCTAGAAGGGAAAACAACCTTGACTGCTGGCTTGGACAGAAATCTAAAATATAGAATTAATCAAAAGCTAACCTTAAGCATGCAAAAACACAAATATATAATAGTTAGGAGATAAAATAACAAATGGAGGCTTCCCCTTTGGGCGGCAACCAAAATAGGAAGGGGGGAGAAACAACAAACAAAAAGGGCTAGGAGGCCTTTGATCGTACTTCTCGCCTTCTGGGAGCGAGAGACTGACCGGTCTAGCCTCCTACCGGACTGGGACACTCTCTGCTGAACCAATCGGTCAGTTTAGCCAGTCCCCTAAGCCCCACTTTAGTCTCTCGGGAATGGGAGAGCTTCAATTTCATCCGTCGAAGCTTCTAGTTCTTTGTCTGCGGACTTAGCAGCATCTGGATCCCGTTGTCGATCGTACTGCCGCTAGGGCTGTCAAAACGGCTCGTTGTTCGCGAACAGCTCGTGTTCGGCTTGTTAAGAAGCTCGTGTTCGGCTCGTTAATTTCGTTCAATAAGTTAACGA
>JXCR01071580.1:4833-16786 GCA_002079205.1 Phalaenopsis hybrid cultivar | reverse complement strand
TTTATGTTCACTTGGTCTGTAGCTAGCGCCTAAACCTGCTATTTCTTTGGCTCATTTGCTTCATGAAGTGTATCTCTATTTGCACCCATGTGGCAAGAAT
This sequence comes from Phalaenopsis hybrid cultivar, assembly GCA_002079205.1. Classification (NCBI taxonomy): domain Eukaryota; kingdom Viridiplantae; phylum Streptophyta; class Magnoliopsida; order Asparagales; family Orchidaceae; genus Phalaenopsis; species Phalaenopsis hybrid cultivar. The sequence goes on along the minus strand of JXCR01071580.1, from coordinate 16,686 downwards.
TGAGTTAATTTCTTGATTTCCATGGTTGCATTTGGTGTATTTTGGTGGTTCAGGTTCAATTCATGGAAACAATCTTTCTACAGAAGCGGGGAGGCTACAAACATCTACTCCTCTCTAACTCTGTTGTATGAAGCCATGCATCCTTGATAACACTTATGGAGGATTTGCTTCCTTGATTTAGACATTTTATGATACTATAACTGCAACTTTACCACCTTTTAGGCTGTGTAAAATCATATATCAATTCTATTAAAGGGTATCCAGTTACTTATAGCTGTTTGAATATTTATCTTATGATTCATTCATGAAGATTTGTTATTCTTATTATTATGTTCCAGCTTTTTTATACGTTTACACTTTCCTCCTCTTTAGTTATAAAATTTGTTGTGATTTTTTATTAGCATGATATTTACACAAACAGATGAGAAGTAGTAGCTTACAATCCAAAGTGCTATGTTATATTTCAAAATTTCAGGTTTATGTGATAGGTGAGGATGGTATTCTTAAGGAGCTGGAGCTTGCTGGATTTCAGTATCTTGGTGGTCCGGTATGTTTATTGCACATCAGAATCATCATTACATACTTCTAGCTAGTGTAAGCTACCACTAGAGCTTTGTTTCTCTGTTTCAACTTTTACATTTTTGTATTTTTTTAATGTTAGCGTCATGCTGGTATTTAATATTCCATTCAAGCATTTTCGTTTTATCATTATTATTATTATTATTTTTGGTTGGCTTTAAGTTCTATTAGTTGGAATACATTATATTTCAGGCTGATGGTGAAAAGAAGATAGAGCTAAAACCTGGTTTTCTGATGGAGCATGACAAAAATGTACGCTTCCACTTGCTTATCATTTCATTTTTCAAATCTGACTACGAAGATCTTTAATTCTGCTTCATTCAGCTATAGGTTATTTCAATGCTATATTTGCCTCAAAGATCTTTTGATTGATATCATTTCAGGTTGGTGCCGTTGTAGTTGGCTTTGATCGATATGTCAACTACTATAAAATCCAGTAAGGTTACTCATTTTGCAAGATAAGAATAGATAAGAATTGGTTGGTTATGGATGTAAATGCCCCCCGCCATTTTTTTCTTTAAATTTCTTAAAAGTTTATAATGATTGACTTCCTTGATCTCAGGTATGGAACTCTATGCATACGGGAAAATCCTGGCTGTCTCTTCATAGCAACAAACCGTGATGCTGTTACTCATCTCACAGATGCTCAAGAATGGGCAGGTTTGTGACAGAACCTTGTTGTCTCCCGTTTGAGATAAATTCTTTAAACTCGAAAACTTTCTTTTTCTTTGATGCTCTATCACGACTAAATTGAACCGTACTAATGCCTGATCTAATGTTTTTATTGATATAACATCCAATCGTGTTTAGGTGGGGGTTCTATGGTTGGTGCAATTTATGGTTCCACTCGACAAGAACCTACTGTAGTAGGAAAGCCCTCTACTTTTATGATGGACTATTTATCCCAGAAGTACTGAACATCTTTTCATTCTTTCTTGGTTAGATTAAAATAGATGGTGCTAATTTTTTCTTTGCTTTTTATGTTCATATTTTATCTCATTGACAGGTTTGGTATTCTAAAATCACAAATATGTATGGTTGGGGATAGATTGGATACGGACGTACTATTCGGGCAAAATGGTGGCTGCAGAACTCTTCTTGTTCTCTCAGGTGTCAACCCTCTCTCTTCTTCTGCAGAATGTTACAGCCCCCCAAATAGCAGTTTTAACGGGTGGTCATGTCTAGAGACTGTTTTACACTTTACTGCCTTTTTGTTTTTAGGCGTGACCACGCTGCAAATGCTTCAAAATCCAAGCAATCCCATACAACCTGATTTCTACACCGGTAAAGTTTCTGACTTCCTTGGTCTTAAAGCTGCAGCCGTATAAACCAACTAACAACTAAAGTTAATTTTATTTAAATAATTTAGATTCTTTTAATTGTGAAATTATAAAACTCCGGTTAGCGTTGATTTATTATATGTAAACAGAGCGAATGGAAAAGTTATTGTGTGTAATAATAATAAACTAGTGACGTGGAATGGTAACTTCTAGCGCATATTTCATTCGGTTCTCAGTTTAATAAGTATAATTATTTATTTAAACCTTTTTTTTTGTTTTATAAACATATATTTTGTTTTCAGAAATTAATATCTTACTTTGAAAAAAAAATATATGGGATAAATAATTTTTAAATCTTTTAAAAGATTTAAGATTAAATAATTATAGTTGTGGTTATAAACAAGCTCAGTCTACTTTGGTTCGGGTTTGACGGCTCAATTTCACAGTTTAATAAATGTTTTGATTTTAATTAATGTTGTAATAAACATGACTGAATAATTAGGAGATGAAATAATATTAAATATTTTGATATAAAATATAAAATTTGAACTTTTTAAGCTTCATAATAATTTTAAAATTTGCTATTTGTACTAACAATGTGCTCTGAGCCAATTTATGAGCTGAAATGAGTTTTGATAGGATAACATCCTTGAGGCATGAAAAAAGAATTAATGAGCTAGGCCTTGATTGAGCTCGAGCTTGAATTCATGGCTTGAAAACTAAACATGTGAGTTCGGGCCAGCTCAATCACACTGCTATTAGGAATTAGGTTAATTTCTCAATATTTCGGGCGGTTTGTGTTATCGTCTCAAGAATTTAGGAAAACAGGATTAACAGATTAAATTGATAATTAAATTAACAAGTTAATTTAATAGTTTTTTAATTATGCTTGAAACGATTATTTATGGTTTATAGATGACCAATAAAATAATTTGTGCGTAAATACCCATTAAATTAACCATAAAATGGCGAATTTTCCACGAGTTGTTATTTTTGGCGTTTTCTGCAGTGGATGAATGAATTTATATACGTTTATTTGTTTCAAATAAAAAGGGCCAATTTTCATTTGATGGTTAAAATTATATATTATTTTTTTCTTTTAACATAAATTCATCTCAGCAAATTTTTCTATAAAATAAATTCAATTTTCTCCAGGAAATGAAGATGGAAAAATTGAAAGCATATAACATAATTCATACTTAAATTTTAATTTTTACTAACACTTAAATATTTTATCATTATATATAAAAAAAAAACACTAATATTAATCCTCAAAGAAATTTCCAGCCTGACGCATACAAATTGTAGGTAATTTTACAAAAAGATCAAACACAGAAACAAACACACTACGGCCCTGGATAAATTTGCAAACCTGCTTAATGCAGCCAAGGCTTTGCTGCTGTGATTGATGCCAGTGAGCGATCATAATAAATATAGGAAAATGCCTAAAATTCTAAAATAAAGGCTTGGGCAAGCTGCGGGAATTCAAGTATCCATGACCCCTGGTGAAAGAGATGGCTGTTGTGGAGTTTGCTTATTTAGGAGGGGTGATAGCGCCTTCACTACAATGCTCATGTTTGGCCTGAACTCCGCTTCATACTGCACGCATAAGGCCGCCACTGCTGCCAGCTGCAGTAGCAATAACTAAAATAAGCACAACAATAATAATAATAATAGTACTGTACCACCAATCCCATGGCATAATATGGAACAAGTAAGCTCTGGCTACGAGGCATAACTACCCAGGAATTCTTAGGAGGGGCTATTCCAGAAATGACACAAAAATCTCATCCATGAACCGAATTTGCAGGAACAAAGCATATCTACCGAGAGAAAACACTTGTTCCAAGACAAAAATTTTATATGGGGAGATCAAGTCCCCATTTTGATGGAGACTTCTGTGAATCGAGCCACCCGCAGCTTAAAAGCTTAAGTTTTGATTAATTAATCCAATTCAGGCTCAAGCTTAAGAAGCTTAAGCTCAAGTTTGATTCTACGAGTACTTGTTTATTTAAGAGAAGAAAATAATATTAATTCAAATTAATTTTATAATAAAATGATGAATGGGAAGATAAATACTTAAATTTTAATGTTTTTTACGAGTCAGGGCTAGGCTGATCTTTGAATTGTGAGCTCATCGAGCTTCCAATTTGCAAGCCACTTGCTGAAAAGAGCCCTAGTCAAGCCAGCTTGGCTCAATTACACCCCTACTAACAAAAATCTTAATGGAATTAAAAACCTAGAAATCTATTCCTACAAATGCAAAAACAAAAAAAAAAGGAAAAAGAAAAGAAAAAGAAAAAGAGGAACCGGAAAAGCAGATGCAAGACAAATGAGATGCTGGAAAGGAAGAGAAACCTTTGCAACTCCTTTGGGTGGATAATCTGCCTTCAATCTCGGATCTACACATTGCTTCACCTTATCCTCGCTCAAACGTGGAGTAGCCTTTTAAGAAAAAAACACAGATATCATCAATAATAAATATGAAGAAGAGATTAAGTCTATGTTTTCGTTAAAGAGTGAGATATAGGAAACTCACCCAAGTAACAAGACTCTGTTGCCCTCTAGGCATTGTATGATCAACAGGTTTCCTTCCCGTAAGAAGCTCCAGAAGAACAACACCAAAGCTATAAACATCACTTTTCTGGGTCAACTGTCCGGTCATGGCATATCTGCATTGCAATCATCATCCCATGAATTATTTTCACAGCTCTATGTAACTCAGTCACACATGAAATGAAGCAGTGCTGACTCGATAATGTATTCCCTTTTATGATCCATGAGATGTTTTACATTCAAAAAATATCATCAATAATAAATATGCCACCATCCAAACCGGTAAAATCAAAGAATATTTGCTTAAGAGTACGAGTTCAAAAATATTTACTCAGGGGCATGATAACCAAAGGTTCCGAGGACACGGGTAGAATGANGACCAAAGCCGTTGAGCCAAAGTTGTCCGTCTTATTTTTCAGTTCTTCAAGAGATAATGCAGGTACGTCAATAGGTAGTATTGCCTTCTGACTCTCTGTTTTCTCTACAGCAGAGAGCTTTGAACCTTTTTGCACTCCTGAAAGATAAACCAGTATGAAGATCAAAACATTAATTACAAAAATATCAAATATCCAAAACAAACTAATATATGTATTACAAAAAAAATGACAGTATCCTTATAGAGGAGTTCTACATGTCAACGTAACCCACCGCATGAATCTGGTATTAAAGCCATCTTTGCTCAGTCACCTCATAATCCATTGCCCGGCTTCTACCTCAAATTCCACACAATTTATGATCTTCTAACTTAGAAATCTTCCATCCCCCTTAGCCCATGGCAAAAAATCAAGTAAAAGTATCTCTAAATCCTACTTTAAGAGACCTCTAATCACCAAATCGCCACACTTGATCTCACAACTATTCTTCAGGAGATCTCAAAATATACCATTCCAATTAGCTAACAGGAGAGAAAACAAATCCCATTTTTTCTCCAAATTTTAAAAAGGGGGCTTAGCCAACCCTAGAAAATCCTAATCAATCTTAACCCTAACCGGTCAACTATCCCCCCACCAAACAACCAGAGACCTCCCAATACCAAAATCAGAAGCCTCCCAATACCAAAATCAGAAGCCTCCCAATACCAAAATCATGAATCCTCTCCTGCCCTCTCAAACCAAGAACAACCCCCTTTCCATAAAAAAAAGTTAAAATAAGATTAAAAATAAACATAAAACCATCCCCTAAATTCCTCCTTACCCAAGTTTACACTACCAAAGCTTCTCCTTACAGAATTTCTCCAGGAAACCCAATTAGCAAATAAATAAGATCCACTACAAGGGCATAGTTCTAAGGAGTTAATTGCACAATAAAGCACAACAGTCTACAATCATCTTTGAACGGTATTTTTAAGTATAACTTTAATTATTAACTATAATATCAGGGATGTAAGACGAAATAGTACTACATCATTTACCTATTTTAAAAAAATATTGAGATATAACAAAAACATACCGTTCCTACCATCCACATAACGCTTTGGGCTCTTTAAGGCTTCATTCTCACGAGGGTCATCGGACTCGTCCACCTTACATGAACAGCAAAGCCAGCACGACATCTTGAATTTGTTTCTTTTGTTACTGTGTAATGCATATAAAGAATAAGAGAAAGTTATAAAAACTCTTCGGGGCTGTTTGTTAGAGGCTTTTAATAGGATTTATAATCAAATTTACTAAATACAGCGAAACAGTAAGATGTGAGAGAGTTCGGTGGATTTACGGATATAGTAAATCCAATTTTGCCTTCCATTCAGCCTAAATCACGGATTTACTAAATCCGGTATTTCGGTTTATTTATGCATTTACTAAATCTTATTAATATTAAATTCTAATTGCAGCCAGACAGCCCCTTCAATTTTTAAAATCAGTGAGATGCAAAAAATTAACAAGCAAAATCTAAATCCAGGATTTTGGTTATTTATGGATTTACTAATCTTATTAATATTAAATCCTACTTGCAGCCAAATAGCCTCTTAAATTCTTTAAAACAGTGAGATGCAAAAATTAACAGGCAAATTTGAGGATATACTAAAATATTCATACCAAAACATCATCAGAGTACATCTAAGGGCATAATTTTCAAGTATTGACATCACCAGCACGCACGTTGACAAAAAAGCTAAAAAGAAAACGACACTCGCAAATAAGAATAATTCCAGCGGAAATTTTCCTGATACCAATATCCAATCCATGGCAAAAGAAACTTCCGAACAAATCAATCCAACCAAACAATCTCCATCAGAAACATCTCCGGATTAATAAGAAAACCCTTTATCACAGCAAAAGAAAAGAAGAAGAAAAAAAACAGAGCAAACAGAATGAAGAGAAATGCAGCTGAGGCGACCATCCTTCCGTCAACACAAGAAATCCAGCTCAAAAAGCCAAAACAACAAAACAGAGAAAATAACCGCAGAAACTGCATAATCCGTAGTACATCCATTGAACGATCAACAAGGGAAAAAAAAACCACAGAAAATTTAAGAAGGAAATTCCCAAGTAGAAGTAAGGAATCCCGATCGGATGAATGGAACTAACGAAAATGAAAACAAGCAATCAGACTGCAGAATCCAAACCTCAATTACACAGATAAGGACAACAACGCAAAAAATAGGACAACCAAATCAAGAAAGACGAAGAAATCGCATCTCACCTCAAACAAAATTCCTCTCCTATGAAGAACAGAGATCAAGATAGCCCGCCCTAGAATTCAGAGTTTCGGGGACGAGAAGTATAGAAGACGAGACGCGGTAGGAAGGAGAAAGGAAGGAGTTCTATAGCAGAAAAGTAAAGCAGAAGACATCGAACACGAATTTGCTCGGGGAATGACAGCGAGGCTCGCATTACCCTCCTTTATATATGTGTTTATTTTCCACTACAAAATGAAAGTTAAATGCATTTGTTCACCAATTCTTACCCCCAACAAGTCAACCACGCACCACGTGGCCTTCCTATTCTCAACTATCCACGTCACATTAGTCAGCCCCCCAAACGAAATGTAAATGCCACAAAAGCAAAAATTACAATAACACCCTCACTTTTTGAAGAAAGATGTACGAACGTGATAATATACAAATAATTATAAAATAAAAGACACATCCAACGCAAATAAAATAAAAAATTTAATTTAACAAATATTTTGAGATCAATTGTTTTTTCATGTACTTTTATTTGACCACCATTCAGCTCATAAATTATTCATAGACATATTTTCTTATATAGTGGTCGGCCCGTCTAGCAAATGGTGAGCTCGAACTTGGCAAGTATTGATAGTAGCCAGCTCGCGAGCTCGAATGAAAATTCTGATTTTTACAGTAGCTCACTAGAGAAGATATTAATGACAAGAGGAGAAGAATGCAACAATAACCTACCATAAAATATATCAAATAACTAGCCATAATTGAGCCGGCTAGCAAGCCAATGAGCCGAGTCGGGACTAGCTTGAGCTCGAGCTCGTTTAATAAATGAGCTCAAGTTTGAGCTTTGAGCTCAAGCTTGAGCTCATGGCTCAATAAACTCGACTTGTGAGTTTGTTAACGAGAGGAGCTCGAGTCTGCTCGGCTCATTTACATCCCTAAATACATACATACATACATACATACATACATACATACATATATATAAATAATAAATACTTAACTTTATAAATAAAATCTTAGTTTTTATTTTTTTAATATTTATAACAGAAATTAAAATTCAAATTCTTTATAATTTAAATTAAAATTGAGCTGAACGTGTGACAAATTTATGAAAACTTCAAAGGAACAACTTTGAAAACTAGGTAACATCCTTGTCAAAAACAGAGCGACCATCCCGCCAAGAACAACATTAGCTCAAATGTCAAGTAAGTTTGATGGACGACATGATGACTCACCAGAAAGAGAAACTTCAACTGTGCTGGACTCCCCCTCCATGTCACCATCATCTTTATAGGACCTGTAAAAAGGCACAAGCTTTATTAGAAAGCAACGTATTTTGTTAATATTTGAGTTTAAAGTAATAGTTCGTGTATAATGAAAAACACGCACAATCTAACATTTCTAAAATATTTTCCATTTTTATTACGAATTTCCAATGGAAGATGTGTTTAATTAGATACCTACTAACAGTTTTCTCTATCAGGAATTGTCTTTGAACATCTTCTCGTACAATCCTTTATTACAATTTTATGCTTGTAATATTATTTTATAAATACAATGAAACAAATAGTAATGAATAATAATCATATAATTCATAATTATATATCTAACATCCCGGGTTTTTTTTTTAAATGAGGAAAATAAATCTGATGAGAATTAAAAATATATACGATTTGATGTTTTTGTTATGCGCTCCGAGATTTGGGTGGGATTAGTGGTGTAATCGTGTGAGTCGAGCTCTAGCAATGCCATGTTTGAGCTTGGCTCGTCTATAAAGTAATGAGATCGAGCTTCAGCTCGAGTCGGCTTGTAGTCGCTAGCTTGAACTAAAAAATTCAAACTTTTACAGGAGCTCACAGCAAGAGGTCACCAGAAAATACATAACAATAACTGGCGGTGGGCTAATCGAGCAGGCTCGCGAGTCAACGAACAGAGCCTGGATGAGCTCGACCTCAAGCACATGGCTCGATAAGCTCAACTCATGAGCTCATTGATGTAAAGGATCGAATGACTAGAGCAAGGACAAGAAGAACTTGAGACTAAAAAGAACAAAACAACAAAACTGCAACTAAAGTTTTTTTGAAATAATGGGGATAATTACATACAAGACACCCAAAACATTGCTATTTACAAATCAAACACCATCTTGAATTTTTGAACTATGAAACCGACGCATTTACGCGTGCCACGATCAAACCTTCGTGAATTTGATAAAAATGAAAAATATGAGTTTTTGCTCGTGACCTTTGATATTTGAGTGAGAATTTGAAAGATGGATGAAAGAGGGTGCTTGATTTGTAAATAGCAATCAGTGGGGAATATTTATATTCTCCCTATCACATACAAGCAAAACATTTCAATGAAAAAAAATAATAATTAGCTAAGGAAGTTAAGTTTGCTAAAATGTAACAAAGCACATAGTAGAGCATGTTGGTAAATATTATATAATAAATGCAAAACTAAGGTAATTAGCTGCATCAGATCCCTTCTGCTTCAAAAGAACTGAGACTCATAAAAGGACAAATTATGTTCTTGATTAAAATTCCACGAAGATCATCTGTTATAAAAACAACTTATTGAATCCCTTATCTGCCATGGAAGGGATGAGCAAAAGGATGAAGGTCGCTTCTGTTTAACTTCAATTTCATATCTCAGCTTACTGCTATAATTCCATATAGACATAATAATGAACAAAGCAATGGCAAGCAACAGCAAGAATCAACTTCCAGCTCTCACAGACAGCATATAAGATCCTGATGGGCTGTCAATAGCAATGACATTAAATATCATGCCAGAATGCCTCAATCCAAGTATTTCTGAGCTAATTCTAAGCATTAGAGACCTCTGAGAATCATAACACACACCTATCACCACCTAACCCAAATACAGAGAACTTGGAAGACTCAAAGCTATCCATTCACAAACGAAGATTGGGGTGTCAATTCTGGTCGACGGGTTGGGTTAGGGTCCAACCCGAAATTGGCATGACCCGAATGGGGTCAACCCGAACCTGAACCGAATAATAAACGGGTTGAAAACTAAAATTCGAACCCGAGCTTGACCCTCTAACTCGAATCCGACCCAAATTTTCGAGCTTTTTCGGATCAAGTTTGGGTTTTTGGGTTCGACCCGAATAAAATGAGTCGAATTCTCTGACCCGTGCACGACTCAAAAAATATTCGAGTCAAGTCAAGTTTGAGTCGTGTTGGAGTGTTGGATCAATTTTTGACACCCCTAACCAATGGTCATTGTTGCAAACATGATCACCATAAATAGTGACCTTGTACAGCCATGCGGACGGAAGAAATGATCAGAGACAGCTTGCGATTAAACCACCCATAAAAATCCATATGCTTCAGAAAGAAACAAAGTAGTTGTTTCTTTATGTTGTAATCTGAGTAATTTTATTGATGGTGGTTAAAGCATGGGCCCTTTATAAATTCAACTTCAGCAATGCCATCTTCCACTGCTTCTTTTTGTAGCAACCTGAAATTAGATAAAACCGCATGCACAATATTCAATGCAAGCCATCACAGTTTGAGAGGGAATGTGAGCTGTAATCCATTTTCGCCGACGAAGACCTAAAGGTTTGTACTCCTTAATGTGGGCTTACAAAAATGCCCATCCCATTAAAAGGCAGCTGAGTTCATCACAATTGGTTTCTTGATGTTCATATTGTACCTATTTGTTCTCAGGTCGGGCCGGTGTAGTTGATTGAATCTTTTAGGATCATGAATGTAGGAACATATAACAGACAATGATTTTGGAAAAATATGAAAATCTATCGGATAAGATTTATTATTAAAAATAGTCATGAAATCTTTCACAATTTGCACTGCTACACCCTCACATTCATCATAAAGCATGTGTAGCATTACCCTTCTCATCAGTTTCTTTGAATGATACCTCAGCATTGGTTTTATTAAGAACAATACCATCTAAACCACTAAGTATAAGCAAATCTTTATCTACACTCTCGAATGATTTTACTTTGCCTCCTGCTATTGGCCTAGAAATGGCATTACGCTTGAGAAATGTTGAGCCTCATCAAGTCCACGGAGCAAGAATTTAAATACATGCCTTTCTCCATCTGATTATCACGGAAGATACAGTTCATTTTTCTTAATTCAGAATTCAGTGATCCTGCAGGAATTTTCTCGATTTGAAATGCTCCATTAACCAAAGGCTCTATTTGAGCATCAAAATTTTGGAGGACTACAGACTTTGCATCAGCTAGAACTTCAGAATCCTCTTCAAATAAATACTCACTAAAAAACTGATTTCTCTTAATAATATGTTTTTGATCAACCATTGGACAAGAATATGAAATTCCTTGTGCGTAGTGCATTTTGAGAGATTTGATAGTTTCGGGATAAATTAATTGATCATAATCTTATGGAAGAAATTGGTCTCGTAACAAATGTTTCATTTTGAGACAAGTTTTGACATAACTACAACCCTCGTGATGAGTAGATAGGGTCAAATGATTCAATCAATCAGCTGCTCGCTCCATTAACTTAAGTATAATAAAACTAACCTGTCTCTCTTAAGGAATATCTAGATCTTCAAACCTCTCCAATTCCTGCTCCAATCTAGATAATACTCAATGTGAGGATTACCATCAAAATAAGAACAGGAGAAATCATATATAATTTCAAACTTACCTTGACTATTGTAAGGATGAATCAAGTAAGGTTTATGACTGATAAGAGCAGATTGTAGACGAGAATGATGCTCGCCAGCAGATCCAAGAAGCTTGGCTCTAGTCGGTTGGTCGGATTGACAGGAAAGCCATAGATCTCAGTTTGT
>JXCR01071571.1:0-15883 GCA_002079205.1 Phalaenopsis hybrid cultivar | reverse complement strand
AAATCCGAAATTCAAGGAAACAATTATTTCGCTCCAGGGAGGAAACATAGCTGTTCCATCTGCTTACTTGGGGAGAGTTGTCCAACAGTTCGTTCCAAAACAAAGTTGATGGGAACACTCATAGAAAAAAAACATCCACAAGAAGTCGAATCTGTCTTTCATGGCTTAGTAGAAGAGCATAAGCCTTCTTTAGTAACATATACAACTCTACTAACTGCTTTGACTGATCAGAAGAAGTTTGATTTCATTACATCATTAATTTCTGATGTGGAAAAGAACAATCTGAAGCCAGATTCTATATTTTTTAATGCTGTAATTAACGCCTTTTCGGAAGCTGGAAAGGTTGATGAAGCCTTAAAAACCTTCCAGCAGATGAAAATAAGTGGTTGTAAATTGACTACGAGTACCTTCAACACCCTCATTAAAGGTTACGGCATCGCCCATAGGCCTGAAGAATCACAAAAACTTTTAAATATGATGTTATCTGAACCAGAAGCANTTTGACTGATCAGAAGAAGTTTGATTTCATTACATCATTAATTTCTGATGTGGAAAAGAACAATCTGAAGCCTGATTCTATATTTTTTAATGCTGTAATTAACGCCTTTTCTGAAGCTGGAAAGGTTGATGAAGCCTTAAAAACCTTCCAGCAGATGAAAATAAGTGGTTGTAAATTGACTACAAGTACCTTCAACACCCTCATTAAAGGTTACGGTATCGCCCATAGGCCTGAAGAATCACAAAAACTTTTAAATATGATGTTATCTGAACCAGAAGCGAGCCCAAATCGGAAAACATACAATATACTAGTCAAAGTTTGGTGTGACCATGGGAACCTGAGCGAAGCTTGGAATGTTGTGCGCAAGATGTCTGCTTCCAGCATAGAACCCGATGTTGTCACCTACAACACCTTAGCAAGAGCTTATGCCAAAAATGGAGAAACAAACAGAGCCGAGGAGATTTTCATGGAATTGGCGAACAATATTCATCCCAATGAACGCTCACTCGCTATTATTGTTGGCGGCTACTGCAAGGAAGGGAATATGAAAGATGCGCTGCGGTGTCTGCACGAAATGAATTGTATTGGAGTTCACCCAAATGTTATTGTCTTCAACACTTTGATTAAATGTCTCATGGATGCAGAAAATATGGCAGGTCTTCATGAAGTAAGTACAAATTTTATGGTGTCTTGTGTTTTTTTCTACAGTGGCACAAATTTTCTGCCCCATTATTTATATGATATTTTTAACTTGAAAAGAAGTAATGTTTGTTTAAATATGGTCTCTTCCTAAGTTTGGAGACCTATTGGTTGCTACTGCTGTCTTTGGGGAGCTTAAACTCAACTTCTTTTTATGTGAGTTATGTTTTATCTAATTGAGTTTGCTCTCATATGCCAAAGTTCAGTTCCAAGAAGTTCTGAATTCAAGCTGCTTTATTTAGTTATAGAGGCATTTACATACATAGCACACAAACTTTCATGCTTACACACATAACACTCAAATCTTTAATATTNATTTTAATTTTCTTAATAATTTCTTAATTTTTTGACTAATTACTATAGCTGTTTCATTATTATTAAGATAATCTTAATTTTATGTTTAATTAATTAAGATCACTGAAGTAATTGACCTAAAACTAGAAGATAACCTTAAGAATGACTTCCTGAAGGTTTAAAATTTGCTTAGAAACTTTAGGTATCCTCTTTTTTTATTAAATTTATTTAATATAAAATTGATTTAAAATTATCAATACCCATTTAAGTTCATTCAAATCACTTTACAAAATTCTTAAAGGTCACTTATGACCAAATGAATCTTCCTAAGAAATTGTGGTTGATTTAAATAATTTTTTATGTAATTTTACTTAATTTTATTTTAGCATTTCTTTAATACATTTAAAATTATTGGATAAAAATTGGAGTTTTATTTTTCTTATAATTTTTCTTATTTCTTAAATTAAAAAAAATTATTCATAATTTTTTTGGTTTATACTTGATTCTATATGAATTTTTAAAGTATTGTATGGTTTTCTTAGGGTTGTTGTTGACTATTAATAGATTTACAAATCCAATGCTAAAACTATGCTACACTTTTCATGTGGCATGTAAGGATTAGATAAATGTTAGATCACAACAATCAAATGACTCATATTACACCTATATTTTAACTTTAGGGCCGTATGGTTTTCTAAGTAGCAAGATCAATTCTACTCATTTCAAATCATGAAAATAGATGATGATCTAACCTCTTGCTAGGGGTTGTCCATTAAAATTTCATGAATTTAAGTGATCCAATGACAATATTCTAAACTTATAAAATTCAAAATAATTAGAAGATTTTAAAGGATCTAACCTATGGTTGAGTTGACTTAGAAGATATGTTTGATTCACAAAGATCGAAATCAAAATGTGCTAGAGAGGATAATTGAGGATTTCCTTTGTGCAACTAATTTGGTTATAGGATTGACTTGGATTGAAGGAGGAGCATTCTGAAGACTATAACTTCTAGGAATGCTTGAGTTACTTGGTTGACTAACTGTAGAAAGATCTTACTAGAGTTTGATGTTTAGTGGACTTAAGAAGCCTCATAGAAAAGGGGAAGCGTAGGGAAATTTTTTGAGTTATGGAGAGTGGGAAGAGTGTATAAAATTAAAGAATTTTTTCTTGGAGTATTTGACTTGTAATTCCCATTATTGTGGCTGCGCCCAACTTAATCTGGTAAGGCAATGACCGTCTAACCCTGAGAGCTCAAGGATGAAAGTTTAAGATAAATTCAAGATACCAACTATTGTTTGAGCAACTTGAGTAGCAAGATGTGTGATGGTGAGGTGGCGAGGACCACCTTGCTTTCAAGTGAACCAAAGGAAGTGACAACTATCATGAGTACTAGTCACACTTAGTGTGGGTAGACTCTAACGGTCTAAAGGTGACTTTATGGGTGGATCCAATTTGGTGAGGTTGATTTAATTGAGTAAATTTAAAAAATAATGGCTTGCATTAGGCTCTTGAGTGCACTTGGGATAACATAAATGACTTGGGTCTAGTTGGGGAGCATTCTTAGGGTCTAAGTGATTGCATGACCAAGTTTGGTGTGGTTGGAATAGGATTCAAGCTTAATTAGTGAAACTGATGTTAACTGGGTCATCCTTAAGTTAAAGCCTAAATGTCTCAATTGAGGACTAATAAACATGAGGTTTAGTTTAGTCATTTAGGTGTATCCCTAGAAAAGACATAACACAACGTTGAATTAGAATGGTTCATGTAGACCTAGTTGGGTCAGCATTGGGTTATGACCCAATAGAGCTCCATTGGATTTGGAATGGTGGGTCATAACCCAATGTTGATCATAAAATTGATTTCATTGACTATGGTATGACCCAAATGTACACTTAGTAACTTTGATGGAAATGGATAATGTTTGGTTTAGTTTGGCTCATTATGACCCAAATGTGTCTATAATGGATTACATTTAATTAAGCTTAAACTGAGCTTAAATTTCTGTCAAAGATATCACCAAGGGTTCAATATGTTCATAGAATGAACTATGCTCAATTGGAATTTAATACTTCAAAAGGAATTTACATTTAGCCTAAATCATCCTTAATGGGACTTGATGGGCCTCTTGGCCAAAGTAGTTTGACCAAACTCTTAGATGAGGTTGGCAGAGTCTGAACTTTATCATAAGGTCATCATTTTTATTTGGAACAATATTGGAGAATGGTTGAATTAATTTAGATGAGATTTATTAATTAGGTTCTGAATTAGTCACATAATCAAATTAAACTAACCAAGGGCTTACATGCCATGAATTGACTTAGGAAATATCCTTAGTGATCCTTGAACAAGCTAGGATCATTAGAAGACAAAATATAGAGAAAATGATATAATTTATTTAGGTGGGCTCTTGATGAAATGGTTTACTTTATCAGATATGTTTAACCAAGCCTCCTTGAAACAAGAAAGTGTCCATGTAGATTTTTAGGGCCATTAGAATGAGTATTTATACATGTAGATTCAATTTGAGCTCATTTGGTGCATTGGTCCTATAGTGTGTCTAAGGGTTGACTTAGGCCTAAGTAAACTTGGTTTGGATTACCTTCTTCAATTTCTTGATGATCTCACTATTAACTTGTCATTTGAGAAAATGATGATTAGTTTGTGTTCCTTTAACCCAGATGAAGGAGGCTTTCACCTGATTTAGCCATCCATTAGGGTTTATAGGAAACCACTTTGGGCCCACTAAGAGTGAGTCCTAGTTCTAAGAGTAATGATCAAGAGTTAAGGGAAGAGATGGGAAGATGATTGCCAACCTTATTAAAAATGAGGTTAACAGGAGGGTATTCAAGTAGTTTGAAACTTAAGATCATTTTAAGAAGACCCAAAAATCCTCCTTAGGGTAGCTTTTTAATATGTTTGAACTACATATTTTTAGCATTTTGGCTCATTAGCTTTACTAAAGGAGTGTTGATAATAAAGAGAATGATATTTAATATATTATGCTTATCGTTGAGGGTATTAATACTAAATTTGAAATGTTTGAATTTGTCTTTTTAAAGGTTAGTGACTTGGTGAATATTCTATTGTTGAAAGGTTCATAGAGATGAATAATAACAAATGACTTATTAAAATTTATCTTTATAGTAAGAATGCAAACTTTGAAAATGTATTCATGGATTATACTATCAAAGAAAATGTATAAAATTTAGGTCTATGTTTAATTATTGATCAGTTGATCCTCAATCATGAGAAAAATAATATTATTTTTACTAAGATGTTAGCATTAGTTTAAGAAGAAGAAGAAATCTTTGGATACTTACGCAGAAATCTAGTATATGAGAAGGTATTGAAAACACTAAACGAAATATGAAATACATTGAGGGGACGTCTTGATGATAAAAAAAAATAAAATAAAATAGAATGCCCTTAGATTAATACATTATTAGTCGATTTTCATATCAATACTGTATTAGGCCTATTAAACTATTGAAGATTAAGAGTGATTCATGCCATCAAATAACCGACACCCTCATCGTAGTTTTGTCTGTTCGGGTAAACAACATTTGTCAGCTTTTTCAAAAAGTTGCAGCTTAAATCAGCATTTTCCAACCGGTCCTGAATAGAAGCAGTGACAACTTTCTAGCTACAGTCTTACTTTTTCACAAAAAAAAAAAATTGTAATTGCCACCAAAGTTTTTTAAACATCAGATTATTTTTCAACAGCTTCACAACTGCTTTTTAATGCACTGCAGCCGTCTTAAACAGACCCTAATAGAGTCATAAACTATCGTATGATATCAAAATGTGATAAAATTAATAGTGCAAAAAAAAAAAAAAAGAGTAATTTATTATGATTCTACACCATCGCCTACATCCATTCCTTGAGTCCCTTAAATGTTCCCCTTCTCTCCCCTGCCATTGAAAGTGGAAATAATTCTCTCTTTGGTGAAGAATGGAGAAACTCTACAATCTTTCTTTCTCCAAGAGAAAATAAATCGACTCTACCTATAAATAAGATTAAATGATCTCACGCTAGCAAAAACATAGTAGCTTTCAATATAGCCATATTTTCAACTGAAGGAGGATAGTAGGATAAATAAAAGGAAGAAGATAATTTAATGTGCACATGTTCTTAAATACCTATGAACTACAGACATATGCACGGGGATACAGACACGACATGACGTGATACGAGAACGCAACATAATTAAAACAAATAGGACACGACACGTCATGGACACTTTTTTATATTTTATTAATTATTAATATACAAAATATATATTTTTTCTATTATTCTTTATTAAAAATATCACAACACAAAGTATACAAGAATAAAATTTAATTTTTTAAATTTAAATTATATTATAAAACCACATGGTTATGAAAATCAATTTTTGAAATTAAATATAATATATTTCAAAAGAATTCATATAATTTATAATCAAACTTATCTATTAAAATTTTAAAAAATCCTATGATTACAAAGAGAGAATTACCAATGCTTGGCTTCGACGAATATTGGTTACACCTTTGATGCTCTCTATTTTGACAAATGTTAGAAGGAGCTTCAACACGAGGAGAGATGGAGCGGTTTCAAATACGAATTTTAATTAAGACTATACGTTTATTTATAATTTTCTAATTATGGTGTCCCATTTTCTCAAAATCATGTTAAGCTCGCGTCAAATGCGGTGTTGATATGTGAACTAGTCGTTTGATCCTGAAAAAAAAAAAAAATTCAAACATTATTTTGTAGTGTCGAATAAGCGTCGGGGTGTGTCGGTGTCTGATACGGAAACACGACATAATATGATACGAGAACACGACATAAAAATTTTCACTCGCTGATTTTCAAGCTTTCTCCAAATTTCTCGTTGTTTGTAACATTTAGAGATTAAAAAAATGATCCACATTAAATGCATTAGGTCAAAAATATTAAAATAATCAACTTACTTGAGTATTGAAATAACATGAAGTACAATCCACAATATATGGTACGAACATCATATTTGTTAACTCTTGATTTTATGATTTTAGTTAGATTAATTAAGAAAACTCACAATTTAGTTTAATGTTTAAATTAACTTAATTAAAGAAAATTTTTAAGCCATTTAGTCTGTTGATTGAAGCTGATCATTCACTATGATTAGTTTTAATTTTAAAAGCTTTCATAATTAATATAAATTTGTAAGATGTTGAGAATTTGATTAAAGCATATTATATATTCTAATATGTATTTTTCAATAATCCATGTTATGATTATTTTGAATTAATTATTTATAAAAATTTATATTTTTTTAAGCTCTTTTACATGTGTAATGGTGTTCATAGCTATCCTTATACTTAAAGAACATACAATTGACCTTGGTGAATGGTTAACCCAAAACAAATGTCCCTTTTCAAATAAGCTCAAGTGGAACTCTATCTCATTTTATATAGTTATATGTTCAATAGTATGTTCAAGTGGAAACGAAGAGAACCAAATCCAATCCAAGCAATTAGGCTCAAATTAAAATCCTTAGACACCCTGTAGGGCCCTTCGACCTAATGATCCCAAAATTAACTCTAGCATAACAAGTCAACTTTAGTTGACCAGTGAGACCCACTAAAGTCAATGAACTCTTTTTTCTTAATGTTTTAACTTCTAATGACTCTAACATATCTATAGATCATTAAGGATCAATCTTGATTTAATTTGAGCTTTAAGCTTTTGATCAATTAACCAAGTGGCCCATTAAGAGCCCATTTAATCAAGACCCACCTAAGGTTGTAATAAAATCGAGTCAAGCCGGGTATACCTAGTTCATACTTGGCTTGGTATAGTTATAAGTTGTTCATGTTTGACTTGAGCTTGTGTCGTATTTTCATATATTGTTAAAGCTTAATTTGTTTAAATTTTTCAATGTTTGGACTTGATTTGTACTTGATTTGTTTATGATAAGTGGACAGGTATTTAAACGAGCTAAAATTTCAAACCAGTATCTGGATTTTCATACCAAAAATTCAATAAATAATTTTTAAAAAATTGATTACAACTATTAATTTATTGATTATAAACTCTAAACCGTACAATATCTTAAATCTCATTTCCCCTCCATGTTACCTAAATCTATCTATTAGGAGATGTTTAATAGAATAATTTGTGTAGCATTTAAGCATGATTTAACCTAAATCCTACCAAACAACTAAAAATGACAACTTAAAAATCTGCAAAAACTTAATATCAAGTATTTATATATCACATATGATATGAGTATCATCGAGCTATCAACAAACCAGTTAAAATTCTAGTTAATTAAATTTTATTTAAATAATATACCATACATGATACATGTTATCATCAAGTTTAATATTGAGTATTTAACAAATTAATTGTTAAACAACAAAAGAATTTGTTCGTGAACATAAATGAACAAGTTCGAGTATGTTCATGTTTACTTTATTTAAGCATCAAACTTCTAAAAATCGTTCAAGCTTGTTTATTTACTAATTTGAACGAACGTGATCGAGTCTTAATCAAATCGAATTCGAGTTATTCATCGAGTGCATTGGTTCATTTATAGTCCCTTACCCACCCAAATCACTTCAAAGTTCACTTCATTTGATTTAAATGAAACTACTGACCATAGAATGAATTTTGGACTTATTAGGCCCATTAACGTTCATTTGGGCTAAGTTGAACATTTTTTTCAAATAGCAATTTTAAAGCAGTCCTAAGTTCCCTTAGAAATATAACGAGTTTTCCTTAACACCTCTATTCCAAATCCAAAGCCTAACTGAACTAATTTGGGCTTTTGAGCTATATTGACACATTAGGGTCATTTTGGGCAAAACCTTATTCAAATCCAACATGAATCCAATCAAACCTAGGTAAATAACATTTTAGGTCAGTTCAAAGCGTTAAAAACTCAAGTCATTATCTAATTACACCCTATTGGGCCTATAAGCCCATTATAGGATCATTGGGTCATTATGAGCAAAAGTAGAATCACATCAAACTCATCCAAATTAAATTGCCCAAACACTTCCCCAGGTATAGTCATTGTTGGTAAAACTCTATTGACCACTATTGGGCTTCTAATATAGTTAAATTTGGCTCTGACCCAATATCAACCCAATTAAACACTTTAGAGTAAAACTCAATTGAAGTTCAATTAAATTTAATCAAATTTGACTATGCCTTTCCTTGAGTTATCTTTGAGCTAATGAATCCAATTTATATGAGAATTGTACCCTACTTGGATCTAATTGTGCATGGAATACTGACTCAATTGAGTCTATATGAATCACCTTTAATCAAATCATCTCTAAACTCAATAAGGTTGAATCCATAGCTAACTGAAAACCTAATAAATTTAGCTAGGCCCATCCCTTTGCCATTTGAAATTAATAAGGACTAATCAGGATTTGAGCAAATTTAGACCTAAATAAATCCCATGAGCCACCTTGGCTTAAACCTGGTCCAATGTCAAATAAATTAAATGAAAATCAAATTAAGCATCTCAAAGACCTATCCTAACTAGACTTGACCCGTTGGACTACCTCAACATCACTAATTTTGTCAAACTGAGTTCATAAGTTTAAAATTGGTTAAACCAGTAGGCCATTTTCTAAATTGGTTGAACCATGACCCATTCCTAGTTTTATGCCCCATTTAAACCTAACAGTACTTGGACCCAAGTTTACCTCAACGCTTGAGGTAGCCGAAAGAAGGCAGTCCATTGAGCCACCTCACCCACTCCTACTATCTTTCTTGGTGCCTCCGAGCACTAAAGGCAAGTCAAAACTAGTTATGACCATCCACTAGTGGTGATCAAATGACATGATGAACTTTAAAGAGTCAGCTTGAGCCACCCTATCATGTAAAGGGGACTATTTCACTTATCCTCACACAAAGCATATTCCCCTCAATGAAATCCATATATTCCTTCCCTAGAGCATAACGACTCTCCCCTAAACCTTCTCTTCCGATTTAAGAGCTCTAAACCATGTCAAAGAGCAACTTCAATGAGCCTCTGCTTGACATTGAACAAGTTATTGAACTAACCATTCCTAATTGCTATAGACTAAATGAGAGGTAATCACGAGGTTGAGATGAAGCACTGCAGCAACCACTCAAATCAAAGTGCATATAAACTTAGGTATTTTTTAATTCGAGCTTAATCTTCAATTTTGTTGGTACTTTGTGAAGGGTATATTTAAGGCCAAATTTACCACAGGATGAAACTTTTAGGTACTTTCAATCTTTTTGGGTGAAAAGATTTAAAAAATCTCCAATATATTGCTCAAATTAGAGGAGAAAAATGTGCATGACTCTCATTCATTATCTCGAGGTCAGGGAGAAAATTAGAGTCGTCCATTCTTGCTATTTGGAATGGATGACCATGATCAAGCCATATAGTAAACCTTAAGACCCTTAGGCAAAACCATGAGGTTAATCTCCATCAAGGTTATCTAATTGATCGGTGTGAATGGTTTGATTCACAAATTAGCCAAATCGAGTCAAACCAAAACTAAAAAAAAAAAAAATGAATTAATCAAACATTTACTAAAATTGTTCAAACTGAATTGAAATATAATTTAGATTAATCTATTTCATTTTGAGCAAATCAAAATTTAACATTGAGCCTAAAATTATTAAAAATTAAGGTTATACTTCAAATATAGAGAAGTTCATATCACATTCTTATTTTTTCAAATCATTACAATTATAAATTTTAAACTAACAAAAAAATAAGCATGTTATGTGCTCAATTATAATTTTTTCAAATGAATTTAATTTCCTAATCCAAATACCATTTCATTTGCTCCAAAAATTAAAATTCAAATATTAAAAATTTTAAAATTGAAATAAAATTATTATCCCAAGAACAAACTAAATCAATTAAAAGAGCACAACTAGATTCAATTTATATGTTAGTGAGACCTAGGTAAATTGAGTAAGATATTAAAGAAAATTGACTAGAATGTATTGTGACTTCAAAAAATCATAAAATATTTTAATAATATAAAAAAAATATTTAATACANTCTTCAGCCATTATTTATGCATAGACTCTTCGTATCAAATATTTTAGATATGAATAAAATTTCCTATACTCTATAGGCCTCTAGATTCTTTTTCAAAATATATCCTGCTGAATTAGCTTCAAAGGCTTTGATCTACTTAGACCACAAGCCTTGAAATTTTTGGAACCCACAGTAATTTTTGAAGCCATCGGAATGTCAACTCCCCAAACTCTCGCATTGAGAGTTTTGGAGGGTCAAATTTATAGAAAACAGATTAGATTCTAGAGAGGATACTACCTAGAGATTTTGCCCTCGTTTTATGAGAATTTTTTATATGCGATTCAAATTTTCTAATAGATGCAAGTCTCTATAGTTAATTACTTCTCCCAATAACAAGAGAGCACTTCTGATTGAGGCTAATCATTTTAACATTGAATAATCGGCATCTAGTAACAACAGACCTAGAGTTTTTAGATCATAAAATTTTTCACTTGGAACTTAAAGTGAATGGTGGCGGAAATGATGACAACCTGATCAAGATCTCATGATTCTATCATCCCAGATCATCGTGATCCTTGATCTATTTAGTATTAGGAGTTAGGTGGGCCTGCTGCTTTTGTGTGTGAAAGGACAAGTAGCAGGTTTGAACAGGGAAAGAGGTTGCGGTTTCGTGTATCTGAGAAAATCGCATATTTGGACGATTTCAAACATAGAGGCTAAGTGACATTGTGTTGGGGGAAGAAGTCACGTGAACAGGGAAGCGATAGGGTTTCGACTTAGGGAAAACAGGATTTCGATGCAGGGAGTGATTACAACACAATTAGGGCATGTGCGGCTGGGGGGAACTCACGTGAGGCAATGGAGAAGATGGATGGGGAGTGAACAGGGAATTTGGTAGTTTCAGAAGTTTTGGCATGTGGCGATCTCGTCGTCGGTTTTCCTGCGAAGGGCTGTGTAATCGTTGATTTCCTTTAGCAAAGTCACGACTATATGGCAAGAATAGGCAATGAAACATCACACGACAGGGAAGCAAACATGGGAAGTTTCGTGCATTTACTTGTTGTCACTCATTTGGTAGGAAGATTGAGTTTGTCTTTTGTGATTTGCTTTCTGGTTTGAAGTTTTTATTTTTGAAATTTCAGAGCTCCATCTGTCCTGGCTTCATCTGTCTTGATTTTGTGCTTTGACAAACTTGATGGAGTTGACCTGAGTTATCTCCATGAACTTCTCAGTTAAATGAACATACCTTTGGTTTTAGCTTTTCGCTTTAACACACTTGATGAAAGAATTGATACGCAGTTAAATGAACATACCTTTGATTTTAGCTTTTCTCTTTAACACACTTGATGAAAGAATTGATATGAATCGTCTCGGCAAATTTGTCAGATGAATGAGCATGCCATAAGTCATAGCTCTATGCTTTGGCGGACTTGTTGAAGGATGCATGTCAATGATTACCCTTCGGGTTTATGTTAAGTTAGTGGCAAGAGACCGTCGGTACGTGCTTAGGGTTTTATCGGACTTGTTGAAGATTGAATTCCCTTAGTTCAACATCGAGCTTTGATTTAACTATGGGATAACTCCTGGTCCTTTGTTTTTTGCTTTGACGAACTAATTGAAAAAGGTAATTCTTTCAATTTGTGTTTTACGTTTGATCAGATCTTTTGAACGAAGTTTGGGCTTTCTCAATTTAAACAGAATACCAAGCTCAACTTGTGTTTTTTTAGTAATGATCATTTTTTTTTTATTTTCATTGACCTTTTGACCATTTAAAAAAAAAAGTTAGATCTAGTTTGCTTCCAACTTATTAAGTCAAAGAGCTTAGAAGTTAGCAATCTTTGTCATCAAACTTACAATAAAGGGGCTTCCTCACCGCAATCGTTTTTTATGGCTTGTTGAGTGAAGAAAGCTGCCAACAACTCGGTCATATTTGGGCTTGTTGAGTCCCATTTTTAGGAATTGCTTGAGTCATAGACTTAGATTGCGGGAAACTTGTACTTCTTTAACTTAATAGGCTTAAGCTTATAGACTTGAAGGTTTCTTTTTTTATATCACAAGGTCTTGAATTTTGTTCATTTGAGAATTTTTTTAGCTTGATTGCATAGCTATTTTTTTAGTGTAGATTATCTCTTGCCTTAATCTGTCAATCTTTTGAGAAATTCTCCTGGATCCGGATCACTTAAACTCTTCAAATTGGATGGGTATGGGAACTAGATAATTCTCGTCATCAGATTAACAAGATGGGGCTCTCCTACTACAATTGTTTTTTATGGTTTGGTGAGTAAGAAGAGCTTGCTCTTTCACTGCGATCGTTTCTATGGCTTATTGAGTGAAATGAGTTGTCAGCTTCTCGGTCATATTTGGGCTTATTGTGATCGACCTTTTTTTGACCCACTTGAGCCTTAAACTTGAGTAGTAATATAGTTGCATCTTTCCAGCTAACTCATTAAAACTTACAAATCTGGAAGTTTTTTTCAATTGAATCGTCAAAATCTTAGTTAATCAAAGAGAAAAATAATTTCCTTCTAAAATTTTATCGTGGATTTTGGCATTGAAAGCATAATGCCAACCAAAAATGAATGAGATATCGATGTTAGGCGTGATGTTGATCCTTGTCGTTGGGGATTTCAGTCATAAAGTTGTTGTAAATCTCAAAAAGATGGGCTCATTGTCTAATAAAACACATTTTGGGATCTTTACATCGAGCATGATTTCAACCCAAATAAACTAAAAAAAATATCTCGTCTTATAGATGAATTTTATAATCAGTTGGAAACACATTCTTATGTTACATGAGAGTTTATAGGAAAATCTTCTAAAATCTCCTCAAGCTTATGCTTTCTTTGAACGATTTCTTGTTCAACTTACATAACAATTTGTAAGAGAGAGTGAGGAGCAATTGAAATTGACTATTGTTGCCTTGTATTTGATGACTCCTCTTTCAATAGGGATTTTTTATCTGCTTGTAATAGAGAGTGAGATTTACTTCTGATACCTTACATTTGGTGACCCTCTTCTAGTAGGGTTTGAAGTTATCCTTCACTCGGATATTCTCGATTTACTGGGGAGTGATGAATGACCATAATTATATCTTGCTGACATAATTTTGATTGCTCCTCCACTTACGGGGCATAAACGAGGATCATCTATTTAGTTTTACCTTATCCAACCAATTGAGAGAACCTCAAGATTTGGAGGACTGAACTTATCATACTGAATAAACTTCAGTAAGATAGTTATTGTCATTAGATGGACAAAACAAAGGCTTCTTCGCCATGATCATTTTTATGACTTATTTATCGAAGAAAGTTGTTAGCAACTCGACTATATTTGAGCTTATTGAGTCTGATTTTCAGGGTCTGCTTGAGTTCGAGGCTTGAGTTTTAAACGAACTTGTGATGTTTGAACTTGACGTGTTGAAGTCCATGAGCTCAAAATTCTCTCTTGACTTTCAAATTTGTGTTATGTCTAAAAGATGAACCTTTGAGTTTTGAAATTACCTTGTATGTAATTTGCTTGAAGATATACATTTTTGTTAAATTGATTGAGTATAACTTTAACACTACTGTGTTAAAAATTCAAGTGGGGATTTAGCATCGGGCACCATGTCAATCGAAATGATAAAATATAAATTATATTTAGGGATCTTGACTTGAAGCTCAATGTCAACCCAAATAATATGAGAGAAACATATTTGGGTATCTCGGCTCAACGCTCCAATTCGATCCCAATAGATATAGGTATCTTTTTGTTGTGGTAGCAAAGAAAAATTAATTGTTGGCCTTCAGTTTAACATGAAGTTTGAGCTAGCTTCTTTAGTCTTATACTAAGCATTTCATCAAATTTAAAAAAAAAAAATTGCAAATTTTCTTCAGTCTATGTTTTAATGCTTAATCATACCTTTTGAAGAAAGTTGATATTGAAGTTGATGATTTCAAGCTCAATTTGATTCTTTCTATGGTGAGGATCATCTTATAGATTTGCCTTGATCTATCCATCAGTTAACAAAAGTTGATGACTCTAGATCAGTTGATCTCGTTAAATTGAATAGACTTGTGTCTTTGTTGTCATTAGACTGACAAACGAGACTATTTACTATTGCCTTAGCATGTTGAATGATGAGAAAACTAGTAACTCGGCCACATCTTGGCTTGTTAAATCATGTCTAAATTTGAGTCTTAGACTTGAGCAGTGGTAAACACTTATGCTTTGTCATCATCAGATTTACAAATGAGGCTCTTTATTACGTTCATGTCTTGTTATGTGAAGAGAAAAGCCAGCAAGTAGGTCATATCTCAGCTTATTGATCCCGGCTTGTGTTCGAGTCCTACACCTGAGTGGAAGAGAATTTATGTTTCTCCAACTTAACTGGCTGAAGCTTGTAGAATTTGACAAATTTTCTCACCTTAATCTTAACAATTTTTTTAGAGAAACCTTTAACCTTTAGAATTGTTTTATGCATCTTGTTTGAAACTTTTTTTTTTATTGTCAAATTGAACACAACTTTATCATTGACAATGTAAACATCCTCTCAAAGATTTTGAGATAAAATACACTCTCACCCGAGTTACTTGGAGATCTCGGCCATGAGTTTAATTATCTATCTAAAAGATGGGCCTCTTATCTGATGAAGAAAGGGCTACGTTATTTGGGGCACACTCGGGAATCTCAGCTTTTTGCATGATGTCAACTCGAATGATTGATCTCCCTGTTTGACAAATACTGAGTTATAATGCTAGATGCATTTAGGGATCTCGGCTATTCACTTCAAGATTTCTTCCTTCACTATCTCCTTCATCACTAGTTTTGGAATCCCCTTGGATCAACCTTGGGTTCGTGATCTTCCTCCATAAATATTCTTTGCATGCATAAGGAATTCACTTATTAATTTTATTTTATTATAAAATTTTAAGAGAATTTTTAAGATTTATTTTAAATTTCTTATTTTTAACGATTTACATTGACTTAATTGTTAAAATTAATTAATTTATTTATGAATCACTATTTTTAATTCATAATTAACTCTAAATGTTGAGATATTTTTTCATAAAATTTTATTTTAAACTTCTCTGAAATTTATGTGAATTTTATTTAAATTCTCAAATATAATTACTCATTAGTTGAATTTAATTAGATAATTAACCTAATGATAATTCTTTATTATATATATCCATTATATTTAGAATTTTTTTTACTGAATTACTAGCCTAAAAACCTTAAAATAAGGTAAGGATGTTTTAGGAAGGAATTTTAGAATTCATTTTTAAAATTTTAAAATTTCTTTTAGTTATAATTAATTTATAAGTAGAATATATAATCTTGAAATTATATATATATATATATATATATATATATATATATATATATATATATATATATA
>JXCR01071569.1:27937-39645 GCA_002079205.1 Phalaenopsis hybrid cultivar | reverse complement strand
TTAAGATCAGAGGTTACCCATTTTCCCTCCTTGGATTAAGCCTAAATGTTAATTAAGGCAAAATCTCCAAAATTACACATTTGCCCCTAAGGCTCTAATACTTCATAATTTGTCAAATTCAATTAAAATGACTTTGAAATTTTTATCCTACCTCATTCATGGGTCAATTAAGACATTAGAGGAGAAAATGTGATTTTTCGAAATTTAATTTATTTTATATATTTATTTTCACGCAAAAGTAGGATTTTTCAAAGAAAATTCCTAACTTGACCAAGGTAGATTACAATCCCTTGAAATTTTTACTGAAGGTATATCTAGGCCAGATAAGCCTTTGGATAAAATTTCATAATTTTTTGAATTCTTTGTGATTTATTAGAATTATTTTAAATTCTGGGTTATTTAATAAAAATAAAATATTTTTAGGTAGTGAAAATTAAGTTCTGTATTTTTGAAAAATCTCCCTAAGGTCAGAGAACTCAGAAGAGCAACATTTATATTTTTCTGATTTTTCTTTGATTTATTGGATTTATTTTAGTGAAAACTCATTTTTTAGCTTTTAAAAATTATTTTTAAGCTTTAAAAATCAATACCTTTATTTATAAAATCAGGAAAAATATTTTAATGGTTCTTAAGTGATTTGAAAGCAATTTGGAACATTTTCATGAGTTTTATTATTTTTGTGATTTTTATGGATTTTTTTAATTATTTAAAAATTTAAAATTGGCTAAAAATCAAGTTTTTATTTTAAATATCATTTTATTTTTAGAAAATACCCCTAGTCACAGAGAACTCAAAAAACTAAATTTCATAATTTTTTGAGTTATATTTTGATTTTTAAAGATCATTTAAATGCCAAAAATGGCATTTATCTTTAAAAATCAACTTAAGTTGTCAAATGAACTCAAAATATTTTGAAATTTTTATGATGAGTTCTCTGGATCATAAATCACAGTGGAGATAAAAAATCAAGTCATTTAAATGTTTAAATTTTCCAAAATTAATTATCTTAGTGATTTAGTGTTTGTAAAATTTAAGGGTATTTTAAATGACTTGACCCATGAAATTATTTCAAAAGGCTTCTCTAGTCATGGAGGACCTTCCAAAATTTTCTTAGAATTTTCTAATCAATATGCTAATTTCCATGATTATTTTAAGGAAATAATGTAAAAAAACTTGCAAAATATGGATCTCTGTATAGGAACCTCATCTGACTTTGGAAAAATCAGATAATGTTCCCCCTTACAGAGGCTACAATATGTCAAAATTTCAAGTCAAGGTGATGTGTCAATATGCATGAAGAATCAAATGATTCCAAATAGTATTTAATTAATTAAAAATATTTTATGCATCAAATTATTTTAAAATTTGTTTCACATTGTTGTCCTCTGTTCATTTTGGGCTAGGTTAGCCATGTCAATTGGATACCCTAAAGTCACCAAATTAACNATTTTTGTGATTTTTCTATACAAAGTTATGTATTTTTGAAGTTTTGGGGACAAAATAAATAAGAAAAGGCCCCTATTTTCCTACTTATCCACGTCAACCTTGTACTTGTCGAATGCGCCACGTGTCACTGCGTGATTGGCGCCGCCAGCCAGGTCATTCCTGCCCTTGTCGGACCGCAGTCTGTCCGACGCGATCAGGGCCACCCGATCAATACACGCTCGATCTGACGGTCACGGGTCATCATCCCAAATGAACTGGACCCGAAAACCGTTCATTTTAAAAATGCTAATATCTCACTCGATTCTTAACGAAATTGAGTGAATTTTTTTTTAAAATGCAAATGACCAAAACTTGGGTTTGGGCTAGGTTAGCCATGTCAATTGGCTCAATTGATTGATCAAAATTGTGTAGATGATTGATGTGAAGATTTTTGGTGAAGGGTGGAAATGGTTTTGAGTTCAATTGAAAGGTCAATTTGAAGGAATTTTGAACTTTAATCAATTTGGTCATGTTGGGTTAGACATGGGTCTAGCTTGGGTTAGCCTTGGGCTAAGTCCAAATTTATTGCTGTAAATGGTCAATAGGGACCTCATGAAGAGTGTCCAACATGAATTGGATGCCAATTTGGAGGTTAAGTCAATCAATTGGGTGAAATTTGGGGACTTAGCCAATTTGGGGCTAAATTTAGGAATTTTGGATTTAGGCTAAAATCAAATGGATTTGAGGCTTTACCAAGGCCAATTGATGGTTGAATTTGATGTATAGGAATGTCATAAAGATTTTTCAACATTAATTGAGGCCAATTGACTACGCTATGGGTTCAATTTGGTGAGTTTAGGTCATATGATCAAAATTGGGGTTTTGACCCAAATCAAAATTGGGTTCAAATCATGGACCAATTGAGCTTGGATTTGGTTTATTTTGGTTATATCAAAAGTGAATTTGAGTTTAGGATTGGAATTGGGCTCAATTGAGATCAAATTGATGGACATTTGAGTTGGATTTGGGGAAATTTGGATCTTTAAAGGGCAATTTGGGGGTTTTGGTCAAAGATGGTCAAATTGGCCAAATTGGGTCATATGGTAGTTGAGAGAAATGAAATTGGGAATATTTGGAATTTATTGGGATTTTCTGGGAATTTTTGGAATTTTGGGTCAAAGAGGGGTATTTTGGTAATTTGGG
This sequence comes from Phalaenopsis hybrid cultivar, assembly GCA_002079205.1. Taxonomy (NCBI): domain Eukaryota; kingdom Viridiplantae; phylum Streptophyta; class Magnoliopsida; order Asparagales; family Orchidaceae; genus Phalaenopsis; species Phalaenopsis hybrid cultivar. The sequence continues at coordinate 37,017 of JXCR01071569.1, read as the reverse complement.
GGTGTTTTAGGGGTAAAAGGTCAAGATGGGTATTTTGGTAGAGTTGAGGTACCGATTGTCACCAATAAGCCATGGACCAAAGGAAATTCCCATTTTGGGTCCTCCACATAGTGGTCTTAGCTAAACCATAGCCCTAGGGCTAGTAGGTTTAGGGGGACCATCTACATGAGTATCCCAAAAGATCAAGGGATCTAGGTTAGAAATTTGAGTTCAGAGTTGTGAGTGATTGTGTGTGCAGATTAGTGTAGTGAGTGTCTTAGCTCCAGACCAACACCCAAGGTCAACCCTAAGGTCCAACAATCCTAAGGGTGACTCATCTTGAGTTTCCCCCATAGTGATCACACCTACTAAATGTCAGAGGTTATGACCAATATGTGAAACTCCAAGTTGAGTAGAGAAGAGTGTAGAATTTCTAATGGTGAGGGTTCCATGTCTAGTTTTCTAAGAATAGTCGATAGGAAAGTCCTATGGCTAGACCTTAGGCTAGTAAAGAGGAAAAACTAAACCTCAACCAAAAGTGAGGTCTACAGTGCTGTATGAACTTTCTTTTATATATGAAATTTGTGTTTTGTTATTTCTTTCTCATGAAGTCTGAGTCATTTTGACTATCTTTCTCTCTACTCTGAGATATGGTTAATTGAAGAGATAATATGAATGTGTCAATAGTAAATTGTAAACTAAATTGTGATGTTTTTTTAACTCCAAACTTAATTTACTTTTCGATCTGGCCAATTGAATTGTTAAAATGTGTTGTGAAACATATGATCCAGGAAATGGAGTTTGAGTTCTACAACAGAGTAAGGATCACATTTGATTCCATGAAGGAGAACATCGTTTATGGAATTAAGTGAAAATAGATAGGGAATTATTCCATGAAGGAGAACCTTTAGGGTGTCAGACTAAAATCTTCAATTCAGTCTTAATGTTTAAAAACTGAAGCGAGAGCTAGCCTTCAAGTGATGGGAAGTGGGAGCTCTGGAGTGGGAGCCGATATCCTCTTAGCCTAACAAAAGATTTAGGGACTAAACTCTGAGATTGGCCAATGATTTTCTATGCACTATATCAGGGTAGAGAATTAAAATTACTCATATTTTGCACAATACATAATATGAATATTTATCTCATCTCATTTTACCATAGCCTCATTGTAGTGAGAAGGATGATTTTTCACATAAGAATCTCCATTACAAAAACATATTTAAGAGATTAATATTTACTATTTTAAATTTTGCATATTTGATTTGATAATAGTTTAGAAATTTGATTTTGATTACATCTCAACAATTGAAATTAGTGATAGTGATTTCAATTAACATTCTGTGAATTTCCTAGCAAAGTTATCATTTCTAATTTAGACCTTCTCTGTAGGATCGATATTTGGGGCTTAAATAGAAAGTCCATTGTTACTTGATAACAATACGTATACTTGCGTAGAATCCAAATATTATTTGATTATATTTAATTAAATTTTAGACAATCTATCGCAACAAAAAAGTCGGATCACACAGTCGTTACTACTGCAGGTCTGGAATTTGCTTCCTTGATCTTTTCTTTGTGTGAGCAGGCTGGAGTTAATTATGATAGCTGGGAGGAAGTTTTGTTACCTCTAAAGCCCATCACTAAGGTTAATGTGAAGACTTACTCTGAGCATTCTATTTTTGGCTGGAGAGGATGATTTTCTAGGAGTTATGGAATGGAGATATCTGCTACTTCTACCTCTGCTACTTATTCATCCATACCATCTACCTCACGTGCTTCTACATCTGGAGATGTGTCTATTGAGACCCAAGATCAATTATTATAGAGGACGAGGGATAATATTAATTTTACTGCTGATAGGGAAAAAAATTTAGAGCATTTTGCAGAGCATACTGATAGGTCTAATAAGAGAAAAAGAGATTATGAAGAGAAATTTCACTCATATTTGGAGAGCCTCATTAGGGGGTAACCAAGGAGTGCAATTTCCTCCATATCCTAGATACCCTGATTATGAGCCTGCAAAAATTTGGGATAGCGGAGATTCATAGGATGAAGAGTAAAACAGAGAGACTTATTTTATGATTATAATATGATATGAACTATGTGGTCCGGGCTTCCTACATTTGCATCTGTGTGTTGGTTTGAACTATGTGTTGTAGTTTGTACTTTTATGTTTAAGTGAGACTTGTGATGTGATGTGTTTTCATGTTTTGAACATGAGACATGTATGTATGTTTACTTATTTAGATATTATGATGTGTGAGACTTTTATTTTTAATTGTATTGTAATGTTTGTGTTAGTTAGTAGTTTGTTTTAAAATTCTAGGGTAATAACTATTGTGAGTTTTGTGATTTAGTTAGTTTAGAACTTTAACTTAAATTTATGTCTTTTATAAAGTTGAAAATCTCTCTAACATAGGTCATAAATTTGAAATTTAGGAAACTCCTACCCTGTATTTCTCTTTTATCGTGTTAGTGTGTTTGTTTTTATGTTGAGATTGTAAAGTCAAGTTAGTGTGTTAGTTTGCTTTTATGTTTATACCCACTGTTTAGAGGTCTATTGAATCTCTACATGTTGAATTGAAATGAAAATATTAGAAAATATGATCAAAGTTAATTTTACTCCAGTTTTTAGTTATATACTTGTATCATTAGAGTATAAAAATTCCTGTAAGCATGTTATTCTTATTTCATTATTGCTTATATTATATATTTGATGTTATACTATTTAATTTGATAAAAACTTAGGTTTAGGGGGGATGAAAAAAAATTTAAAACTTGAATTTTATTTGTAATGAAATGAAATACAAGTGAATTTGATTTGAAAAGAAAAATTGATCATGTATATGAAGTTATATTAGTGAAGTGATACACCTAAAATATATAGTATTCTTAGACACATTTTTATACTTATTTTTGAAATATTGTGCTTTAATGGAAGGTATTTTTGTGTTTTTCATGCAGATACAAGTAAAAAGGGTGAAAAAGCTTAAAGGAGTGAAAAATGATCAAATTTGGAGCAACAAGGTGAAAAATGTACAAAAGCGTTTTGGCGCCTAAGCGCGGGCCTAAGCACGAGATTCAGTGCTTAGGCACCGGTTAAACAGAGAAGGTCGTGCCTAAGTCCCAGAGGCCCCACACTTAAGTGCTAGTGGCAGTTATTGGACGAGTAAATTTGGTTTCTGCGAATTTTGAAGGGGTTTTTGAGGCACCCATTGGCTTAATAGGTTGTTATAACCTCCAATGATGAAAATTATCAAGAAAGGATGCATCTCTCAGGGAAATACATCGAATCTAGACATATTTGGAAGAGAAACCAAGGCACCTTTTGAAAAATTATAAAAGAAAGAAGATTGGGATTTTGAAAGAGGTCCTGAAAGTTTTGGAAACTTATGAAATTTTATAAAAGAAAGAAGAGAGGACTTAGAAAAGAGTCCTGAAAATATTGGAAAGTTTTGAAAGTCCTCATTTGGGGAGTTAGTTTGATAGAGATTTTTAGGCCCCACTTTTACTTTTATTTTATCCTTTTTGTTATTTTATTTTGAGTGATTGTAAAGAGAAGAGAATTAAGGGAACTTCAAGAGTATGGTGAAAGACTTGAGATAAGTTTTTATCTTTTTATTTTGAGACTATTTTTTGTTTTAATTGTGACTTGTTGTTCGCTTGACAATGATTTCTTCTTTTAAACTAAAGTGAGGTTTTATTTTCTCCATGGATTTTGAGTAGTTTTCTTTATCTTTCTTCTTGAAATGATAAGTACTAAGTTTTTTATCGAAGTTGAGGAAAGTGTTGATCTTCAATCATGGAAGAAGTTGTGATGATTTAAATCCATGCACTTCATTTACTTCTTAATTTGGCCAATCCAGATGTTAAAATTTTTTGTGAGAACATGTAAGAACAGGGCTGGTATTGTCTCAGTCTAAAATTGGAAAGAACCACATGAGGTTGTATGAATGAGAATGTAGTTCATATGATTGAGTGAAAACAAATAGGTAAATATTCATTGAAAAGTGTAGAGTTAGAGGACTTTAAAGTGACAGGTTAAAGCCCCTAACTTGATTTATTGTTTTAGGTTCTGATACATGATGTTAGTCCCCATATGGAGGGAATCGAGGATTGGTTTATTGTTTTAGGTTTTGATACAAGATGTTAGCCCCCAGGTGGAGGGAATCAAGGGAGGGTTAAAGCCCCCAACTTGGTTTATTATTTTAGGTTTTGATACGAAATGTTAGCCCCCAGGTTGAGGGAATCGAGGGAACTCTAAAGTGAGAGCTAGTATCTTCCCTGCCTAGCTGGTCTTCAGAACTATTCAAACTTTAAATTAGCCAATATTCTTTATAGCATCTCTTGTAAGAGTGAATAATATTATTGCTTCTATTTGGCACAACACAATTTGCATACTTCTACAACATAATTCCTATACTTATTATTGATTCATAACAAGAAGAAAGATATTTTCATATTTAGTGCTTTTCTTCTACAAAAATTCTAGTTATCTTTTTAAATTGTTATTGCTCTATCAAAATATTAAAAATACCAAAAATATTTAAATTTTCATTACTGTAAAAAATCATCTTTATTTTAGATAATTAACTTTTTATTAAAAATAGAAAGTTTGTTGTTCAATAGTGCATATTGCGTATTCTCCCTATGGGCTCGATATTCAGATCTTAATAAAAAAGTCCTATATTACTTGATAATGATACGTATACTTGTGTAGTATCCTAATATATATAAATTAAAAGTTAAATTTTTGTTTTTCTTCGCGATCAAGTTTTTGGTTTTGTTGCAAAGTAAGGAAATATAATTGAAATATAATCTGAATTATTGTTGTACTGTGCATATTAACAGTATCCAGGGATCAAGTTTTTGGTGCCATTTCCAGGAGAAATTGATTTTAAAAGAAAATTTCTATTTTTAGAAAGTTTTTTTTTAAACTTTAAGTTATCTTATCTTATGTTATTTTATTTTGTTTATTTCATTTTATTTTATTATATGTTAGTGCATGCATAGTTCGGGTTCTGACGGACTAGTGGCCGAGGATTCTGAATTACAAAGAGCTAATAGAAAAATAATAAAAAATAAAAAAATTATAACTTTTGAAATTTCCAAAAAAATTATAAAAATGGCAGACCAAAATAATCAAAATACTGAAATTCATCAAGAGTTTAGACCTTTAAGTGATTACGTCAACCCTACTGTAGATGAACTTCATTGTAGTATTCAAAAACCTACTGTAGTGGCTAATTCATTTGAGCTTAAACCTGCATTATCCAATTGGTATCAAATAATCAGTTTTGGGGATCACCAACTAAAGATCTACATCTTGCCAATTTTCTAGAATTGTGTGCTACATTTAAATATGATGGTGTATCAGATGATAACATCTTGTCAATTTTCTAGAATTGTGTGCTACATTTAAATATGATGGTGTATCAGATGATGACTTGCCAATTTTCTAGAATTGTGCGCTACATTTAAATACGATGGTGTATCAGATGATGCCATGATTTGAGCTTAAACCTGCTATTATCCAAATGGTATCAAATAATCAGTTTGGGGGATCACAAACTGAAGATCCAAATTTACATCTTGCAATTTTCTAGAATTGTGTGCTACATTTAAATATGATGGTGTATCAGATGATGCCATAAGACTAAGTTATTTCCTTTCTCACTGAGGGATAAAGCTAATATGTGGTTGAATTCATTAGAACCTGGATTTATCAGAACTTGGGGTGATTAAGCACAAAAATTCCTTGCAAAATATTTTCCACCATCAAAAATTGCAAAGCTTAGAAATGATATTACATATTTTAATTAGTTTGAAGGGTAATCTATTTATGAAGCATGGGAAAGATTTAAAGAACTCTTAAGAAAATGTCCACACCATGCTATACTAGATTGGTTGATAATTCAAACTTTTTATAATTGATTAGTTGGATATCTTAGATCAATTATCGATGTCGCTACTGGTGGTTCATTGATGTCAAAACCATTTCATGACACATATGTTTTAATTGAAGAAATGGCTACCAATAATTTTTAACGGCCTTTTGAGAGGGTCAATCCTAAGAAAGTAGCCAATATTCATGAAATTAATGCATTTAACATGTTAGCAAATCAAGTTGCTGCAATTTCAAGGAAGTTAGACCAATTTAGAATGAATTTTTCTCAACAAATTTCAATGATTAAAGAGAATTCATTAGGCCAAATGGTAGATTCTCAAGCATCATTAGAAAATTTTAATGCCATAAATAATAAGCAGAATAACCCATATTCAAGACCTAGGTTGGAAGAACCATCCCAACTTTAACTGGAATAACAATTCAGGTTGTAATAATCAGCAATGTGAGAACAACCAAGGAAACCCATTGGGAAACTGGAACAACCAAGGGAAAAATAATTATAGATCTACTTATCCTACAGGTTTCAACAGTAATACACAATTTAAGGAGAAGTTGTTTATAGAAGAAGTTCAAATGGGAAATCAATTACAAAGTCAATGAGCTACAATTAGAAATATTGAGAATCAACTTGGGTAAAATCAATTACAAAGTCAAGGAGCTACAATTAGAAATATTGAGAATCAACTTGGGCAAATAAAAAATTCATCAAGTAATAGATCCCAAAGAGCACTTCATAGTGATACCGAATCAAATCTAAAAGACCAAAATAAAGAACAAGTAAAAGCCATTTAACTTAGAAGCGGAAGAGAGTTGTTAGGTCGGGTTCAAAAAGAAATTGAAGTAGAGAGAAGAAATTGAAGAATGAAAAGAGCAAGCTCCAAAAGATTCTGAGGGACCTATTTCTCCACTAAAACTTGATTTGGAAAAACCACCACCTCCATTTCCCCAAAGACTTCGTCAGTAGAAGTTGGATAAACAATTTTCAAATATTCTAGAAATATTTAAAAAGTTTACAATTAATATTCCATTTGCTGAAGCCTTAGAACAAATGTCAAGCTATGTAAAGTTTATAAAGGATATTCTCAAAAGGAGAAGGAATTCTGAAGATAATAAGACTGTTGCACTTAGTTAAGAATGCAGTGCAATAATTCAGAAGAAGCTTCCTGAAAAGCTTAAAGATCCTGGTAGCTTTATAATTCCATGTGCAATATGAGACAGATTTATAAAAAATCTTTATGTGATTTAGATGCAAGCATTAACCTTATGTCATTATCAATATTTAAAAGATCAGGATCAGGATAAATAACCCCTACTACTGTAACTCTGCTACTAGCAGATCGTTCAATAACATACCCTAAAGAAGTTATAGAAGAAATCTTAGTGAAAGTGGATCAATTTATCTTTCCTGCTGATTTCATTATGCTAGATATGGAGGAAGATAAAGAGATACCTATCATTTTGGGGAGACCATTCCTAGCCTTAGGAAGAGTAATGATAGATGTGTAAAAAGGGGTATTAACAATGCGCGTCAATGATCAAACTGTTACTTTTAACATTTCAAAATCAATGAAATGCCCTAGAAAAGGTAAAGATAATGAATGTTATAGGATGCATGTTATAAGATATCTAAGTGAATGTCATTTTAGAACTACTTATGAAGAAAAATTTGAAGAAAAAGATCTGGAACATGAGAAAGAAGAGGACTTAAATCAATGTGAAGATCCTTTTAAGGAAAACTCAAACTATGTTCGAGAAAGTTTTGAAGTTTTGGACATGATAGACAAAGATAAATCATTTTGTCCATCTATTGAAAAACCTCCAAAACTGGTGTTGAAGTTACTTCTTGATCATTTAAAATATGCCTTTTTAGGATATTCCTCTATTTTACCAGTTCTAATTTTCTTAAAATTAACGATGGAAGAAGAAGAAAGGTTGATGAAAATTCTGAAAAAATTTAAGAAAGCCATTGGATGGACAATTGCTGATATTAAAGGAATTAGTCCTTCAATTTATATGCATAGAATTCATATGGAAGAGAAATGCAAACCCAGGGATGATCTGCGAAGGTGATTGAAGCCTTTTATGAAAGAAGTTGTAAAGAAAGAAATTTTAAAGTGGTTACATGCTGGAATTATCTACCTTATTTCAGATAGTGCATGGGTTAGTCCAATTCATTGCGTTCATAAGAAAGGAGGAGTAACTGTAACTGTAAATGAACATAATGAGTTAATACCTACTAGAAAAGTTATAGGGTGGAAAATATCCATTGATTATAGAAAATTAAATCTTTCCACTAGGAAAGATATNATATCTAAATGGATTGAAGCTATTGCTGTGTCTAGATGTGATGCTCAGGTTGTTTCTAAATTTTTAATTACATATATTTTTACAAGATATGAAATGCTGAGAGTAATCGTTACTAATGGAGGATCTCATTTCACAAATAAGGGAATCAAAAAATTAATCAAGAAATATGACATAATGCATAGATTCTTTACTTCTTATANATACCTAAATGGATTGAAGCTATTGCTGTGTCTAGATGTGATGCTCAGGTTGTTTCTAAATTTTTAATTACAAATATTTTTACAAGATATGAAATGCTGAGAGTAATCGTTACTGATGGAGGATCTCATTTCACAAATAAGGGAATCAAGAAATTAATCAAGAAATATGACATAATGCATAGATTCTTTACTGCTTATCATCCTCAGACTAGTGGTCTAGCAGAAATTTCAAATCGTGAAATTAAACGCATTTTTGAAAAAGCTGTAAATCCTTATAAATTGGATTAATCTGCTAGACTAGATACTAAATTATTGGCATACAAATTTACTTATAAAACTCCTATAGGAATGTCCCCCTTACAAATTGATTTTTAGAAAAACATGTCATTTACTAGTAGAATTGGAATATAAAGCATTTTGAGCTGTTAAAGAATTTAATTTTAATTTAAAGGATGCNTATAGGAATGTCCCCCTTACAAATTGATTTTTAGAAAAACATGTCATTTACTAGTAGAATTGGAATATAAAGTATTTTGAGCTGTTAAAGAATTTAATTTTAATTTAAGGGATGTTGTGAGAAAAGGTTTTTGCAACTCAATGAACTTGAGGAGATTAGAAATGAAGCATATTTTAATGCAAAAGTCTATAAAGAAAAAATGAAAATATGGCATGATCGGAAGATTGCT
>JXCR01071569.1:13955-24177 GCA_002079205.1 Phalaenopsis hybrid cultivar | reverse complement strand
AAGTTAATGGACATAGACTGAAACCTTATTTTATAAGGGATTAGCATAAGTTTAATGATGGAATAATGTTGGGTCAACCAGAGTAAGCACTGGTTACGTTGGGCTGACGATGTAAAACCAAACGTTTTGTGGGAGGCAACCCATAGTTATCAATGTGTTTGTATTTTGATTGTTGTTTTATGTGTCATTCAAAAAATTTGGGATAGTATTTTTGAGACTATTATGTGTTAGTATTGATTTTAAAACTTTATTTAGTGATCTAGACAAGTTAAAATGAGAATTTGGACGTAAGTTGACTAGTGCAAAAATGTACACTGGCGCTTAAGCGCCAAATACGTTTATTAAGCGCAGCAGTTTAAAAAGATATGTGAAATTAATATTCTAGAAGGGAAACTTCTTAGAGATTAGCGAAAAGATGCCAAGGTAATTTCTAAATGTGTCTAGGAGTTATTGGAAGGATTTAAGCCTATAAATAGATGGGTTTAGTGAAGGAATTTCACCCCACTTCATTTCTAGCCCTAAAGTCTAAGAGAGAGATAGATTTTAAGATGATGTCTTCATGGGAGACGGATTTAAATAGGAAGTAGGAGACCATGAGGAAGAAATTCATTAGTCAAAGTGTACAAGAAATGTATAACGGTTTCTTAACCGTTAATATTGAAGGGATATCAAAGAAGATCAACAAAATTGAAAATACCATGTCTGTACTGGAGATTAAGGTATTGGAGATTCATGCACATCTTGAGCATATTGGATGGCAATTGAAAATGCAATTTAGACACACTAGTTATATAGAAAAAGCGGATAAGGAGATGTTTTTTAAGAAAAAGTGGATTGAAAAAGATTGCATCAGAGCATGACACCCCCATCCGTTTTATTAACTTTATATTCGAGTTGCCCCACAAGAGACTAATGAAAGACCTGAATTTGTTACTTCTAATTAAGAATGGAATGTTTAAAGTTATGTTTTTGTGTGCTTAATGTTATTGTATTTAAGTGTTTAAATGATTAAGACTTGCTTTTAGTGTTTGTGTTACTTAGGTGTTTAATTGTGAAAGTTTGTTAAGTGTTTGTATTTAGGAAATTTTTCTCATCCAAGATTATTTAGAATGAGAACCAAGTGTTAAATATATTTGTACTCATTTGTGAATTAATATAAGTTTGTTTGTGTGAAATTTTGTGTAATTTTAGCCTCAAATTGAAATATTTATTAAAGAAAATTTTGAGATAAAGGAGAGTTACAAGAAGTTGAAAATAGTCATTTAAGTGATATGAGACCATTTAGGGGTGGTTTACTTAGGCAAATAGTGCGTTTTACTTTAATTTAAAATTTTTAAAAATCATGCACTGACGCTTAAGCACCACATCTCGTGCTTAAGTGCGAGCAAACCCGAGAGGCAAGCGCCTAAGCACCACTTACCCGCGCTTAAGCACCGGTTCACGAAAAGTTAAAAATGAATGNCGTTTTACTTTAATTTAAAATTTTTAAAAATCATGCACTGACGCTTAAGCACCACATCTCGTGCTTAAGTGCAAGAAAACACGAGAGGCAAGCGCCTAAGCACCACTTACCCGCGCTTAAGCACCGGTTCACGAATAGTTAAAAATGAATTTTTGAGCCAAAAATCACCATTTTTATGCCTCCCGTCACCTTCAACCTCTCAAAAATGTGATTTTGAATGGCTAGGGCACATTTAAAGTGAAGATTTCTTGGTGGAATCCAGTGAAATTTGCTAGATCCAAGTTCTTTGAGGTAAGAGCTTTACTTCTATGTAAAAAATTTTGATTTTCACCATGTATTTTGAGCACATTTGGAGAAATTTGAAAATTCACTATTCATGATGAAAAATGAAGAAAAATCTATGGGAATTGCATGGGAAGTTTAGTTTGTGCTTTTGGAAGTTTAGTTTAGTAATTTAAACTTGATTTTTGATGTTAGTGTTGGAATTTATCAAATTTATAGAATGGCACCAAGAATGAGGAGGAGCAAAGGTAAAGCCCCTTTTGATTCAAGTAAATTTGTTAGTTCAAAAGCTCAAGATCGATATAGTGATGGGTTGCAATCACACAAACTGATTCAGGAGCGATGTTTGAGAAATCCGAGTGGAGACANATGTATTTTGAGCACATTTGGAGAAATTTGAAAATTCACTATTCATGATGAAAAATGAGGAAAAATCTATGGGAATTGCATGGGAAGTTTAGTTTGTGCTATTGGAAGTTTAGTTTAGTAATTTAAACTTGATTTTTGATTTTAGTGTTGGAATTTATCAAATTTATAGAATGGCACCAAGAATGAGGAGGAGCAAAGGTAAAGCCCCTTTTGATTCAAGTAAATTTATTAGTTCAAAAGCTCAAGATCGGTATAGTGATGCGTTGCAATCACACAAACTGATTCAGGAGCGATGTTTGAGAAATCCGAGTGGAGACGTGGAAGATTTAATTGTTCGCTGACAATGGGAACAACTCTGTTGTTTCTCTGCTGTGGCAGTTTTATCTGTTATGAGGGCGTTCTATGCAAATCTCCCTGAAGTTGAAGACAATCGAGTTATGGTTTGAGGAAAGTTGGTACCTTTTTTGCCAGAGGTAATCAACTTGTTTTACCATTTACCACCAGATATGTTATGTTTTTATGCAAATTATAGTCCTACTGAAGCGGAGTTAGAAAAGATTATTTCTTACTTGACTATTGAAAGAGGACTTTGGAAGATCATTAATGAGAGGAGAGTCAACTTCCCAACTTCAAAGTTATGTGCACCTTCAAATGCCTGACACTATTTCATTTCTACTCATCTACTTCTGACCAATCATCTCAGTGAAGTGACTAGAGAAAGAACGACGTTGAACTATTGTATTCAAGAGGGAAAGCTCATCAACATTGGAGCTTTGATCTATTAGACTATCATCAGTGCTACTACAGCTATTACAACTGCAGATGTGGGATTTGCTTTCTTGATCTTTCCTTTGTGTGAGAAGGCTGGAGTTAATTATGATAGCTGGGAGGAAGTGTTATTACCTCTAAAGCCCATCATTAATGTGAATGTGAAGAGTTATTCTGAGCATTCAATTTTTGTCTGGAGAGGAGGATTTTCTCGGAGCTATGGAATGGATATGCCTTCTGCTTCTACCTCTGTTTCTTCTACATCTAGACCATCTACCTTACGTGCTTCTACATCTTGAGGTGAGTTTACTGAGACCCAAGATAAATTATTGCAGAGGATGATGGATAATATTAATTTTACTCTGATAGGGTAAAAAATTTAGAGCATTTTGCAGACCATACTGATAGGTATAAGAGGAGAAAAAGTGATTATGAAGAGACATTTCACTCATCTTTGGAGAGCTTCCTTAGGGGTAATCACGGATTACAATTTTCTCCATATCCTAGATACCCTAATTATGAGCCTGTAAAAGTTTGGGATAGCGNGACTTTGGAAGATCACTAATGAGAGGAGAGTCAACTTCCCAACTTTAAAGTTATGTGCACCTTCAAATGCCTGACACTATTTCGTTTCTACTCATCTACTTTTGACCAATCATCTCAGTGAAGTGACTAGAGAAAGAACGACGTTGAACTATTGTATTCAAGAGGGAAAGCTCATCAACATTGGAGCTTTGATCTATTAGACTATCATTAGTTCTACTACAGCTATTACAACTGCAGTTTTGGGATTTACTTTCTTGATCTTTCCTTTGTGTGAGAAGGCTGGAGTTAATTATGATAGCTGGGAGGAAGTGTTATTACCTCTAAAGCCCATCATTAATGTGAATGTGAAGAGTTATTCTGAGCATTCAATTTTTGGCTGGAGAGGAGGATTTTCTCGGAGCTATGGAATGGATATGCCTTCTGCTTCTACCTCTGTTGCTTCTACATCTAGACCATCCACCTTACGTGCTTCTACATCTTGAGGTGAGTTTACTGAGACCCAAGATAAATTATTGCAGAGGATGATGGATAATATTAATTTTACTCTGATAGGGTAAAAAATTTAGAGCATTTTGCAGACCATACTGATAGGTATAACAGGAGAAAAAGTGATTATGAAGAGGCATTTCACTCGTCTTTGGAGAGCTTCCTTAGGGGTAATCAAGGATTACAATTTGCTCCATATCCTAGATACCCTAATTATGAGCCTGTAAAAGTTTGGGATAGCGGTGATTCAGAGGATGAAGAGTTGAGTAGAGAGATTTATTTTATGATTGTAGTAAGATATGAACTATGTGGTCTGGGCTTGCTACATTTGCATCTGTGTGTTGGTTTGAACTATGTGATGTGGTTTGTACTTTTATGTTTAAGTGAGAATTGTGATGTGATGTGTTTTTGTGTTTTGCACTTGAGACATGTATGTATGTTTACTTGTTTAGATATTTTGATGTGTGAGACTTTTATTTTTTATTGTATTGTAACATTTGTGTTAGTTAATAGTTTGTTTTAAAATTATAGGGTAGTAATTGTTGTGACTTGTGATTTAGTTAGTTTAGAACTAACTTAATTCTATATCCGTTGTAAAGTTAAAAAACTTGCTAACTTAGGTCTTAAATTTGAAACTTAGGAAACTGCTACCCTGTATTTTTCTTTTATCATGTTAGTGTGTTTATTTTTATGTTGAGATCGTCAAATAAAGTTAGTGTGTTAGTTTAATTTTATTTTTATACCTACTGCTTAGAAGTCTATTGAATCTCTACATGTTAAATTTAAATGAAAATATAGAAAATTTGATCAAAAATTAATTTTACTCCTGTTTTAAGCTTTATACTTGTATCATTACGGTTTAAAAATTCCTGTTAATATCTTATTTTAAATTTTCAATTCTACTTATATATATCTGATGCTAAACTATTTAATCTATTAAAAATTTAAGTTTGGGGAGATGAAAAATATTTTTAAAACTGAAATTTTATTTTTTTCTCAAATGTACTACAAGTGAATTTGATTTGAAAAGAAAAAAATTGATTATTTATATGAAGTTATATTAGGGAAGTAAAATTTGATTTTAGAAATGAGTAAGAAAATTTGGTTAAAATTTTTAGTAATCAAGAAAAAATTTAAGTTAAAAAGTTTTTAGATGAGAATATGATTAATATGAGTAACTATCTTTAGTAAGAAAAATTATATTTTTAAAAAATTTAGATATTTTAAACTTTTACTTTTAATACATAAATTTCTTTTTATTAAAATAATTTTCAAAACTATTATTATATTTATAAGTAAAAAAACTTATATCAAGGCTTTGCTTTAGGAAAGTAGAAGTGTAATTCAAAATCATTAAAGACTTATCCAGATGTAGTAATCCTTGGCTGAAAAAGAAAAAAGAAAAGAAAAAAAGAGAAAGAAAAGAAAAAAAAAGAAAATGGGAAAGAAAATCAAAATAAGAAGAAAAAAAAGAGAAAAAAATTAGGAAGGAGAAGCTTGAGGATTAGTGCCTAATAAAAAATTGGTTCTACATTTGATCTTTTTAAATTATAAAACTTGAGAAACTCTTAAGCTAATCGATGTAATATAGTAAGCAAAATTATTTTTAATGAAATTTTTAAGTGGAGATAATAAAAGAAATAAATTCTAAATTTGCAAAATCTACAATATATTTTTGAATTAGATAGAAACTCATATTTTCATCTTTCTTAACTTTAAGAATTTCTAAACTTTAAATTAGACTGCTACATTTCTAAATCAAAAGTTTAGTAACTCCTAAAGAAACTCATATACATATCATATATATTTAGTTTTTAAAGATTGAAGTGACACTTGAGGACAAGTAACAATTTAAGTTTGGTTGATTTTGACACACCTAAAAGATATAATGTTTTTAGACACATCTTTATACCTATTTTTGAGATATTGTACTTTAATAGAAGGTATTTTTGTATTTTTCTTGCAGATACAAGTAAAAAGGGTGAAAAATGCTTAAAGGAGTGAAAAAGGATCAAATTTGGAGCAAAAAGGTTAAAAATGTGCAAGAGTTTTGGCGCCTAAGCGCCAGATCCGGTGCTTAAGCGCTAGCTAAACAGAAAAGGTCGCGCCAAAGCGCCAGACGGCCTAGCGCTTAAGCACCAGTGGCAGTTATTGGATGATTAAATTCGATTTCTGCAAATTTTGAAGAGGTTTTTGAGGCACCCATTGGCTTAAGAGGTTGTTATAACCACCATGGACAAAAATTATTACGAAAGGATGCATCTCTTGGGGAAATACATTGAATCTAGACATATTTTGAAGAGAAACCAAGGCTCCTTTTAGAAAATTATAAAAGAAAGAAGATTGAGACTTTGAAAGAGGTCCTGAAAGTATTGGAAAGTTTTGAAAGTTCTCATTTGAGGAGTTAGTTAGGAGATATTTTCTGGCACCACTTTTACTTTTATTTTATCATTTTTGTTATTTTATTTTGAGTGATTGTAAAGAGAAGAGAATCAAAGGAACTTTAGGAGTTTGGTGGAGGACTTGAGATAAGTTTTTATTTTTTATTTTAGACCACTTTTTGTTTTAATTGAGACTTGTTGTTGGTTTGAAAATGATTTCAACTTTTAAACTAAAGTGTGGTTTTTTTTTTCTCCATGGATTCTGAGTAGTTTTTTTTTGTCTTTCTTCTTAAAATGATAAGTAATTAAATGTTGGATGGAATTTGTGGAGAGTATTGATATTTAATGTTAGAAGCAAATGTGATGATTTAAATCCATGTACCTCATTTACTTCTTGATTTGGCCAATCCAGTTGTTAAAAATTGTTGTGAGAACATGTAAGAACCGGGATGGTATTGTCTCAGTCAACAATTGAAAAGAATCACATGAGGTTGTATAAATGAGAATGTAGTTCATATGATTGAGTGAAATAAAATGTTTAAATATTCATTGAAGGGTGTAGAGTTAGAGGGCCTTAAAGTGACAGGTTAAAGCCCCCAGCTTGGTTTATTATTTTAGGTTCTGATACGAGATGTTAGCCCCCACGTAGAGGGAATCGATGGAACTCTAGAGTGAGAGCTAGTACTTCCCTACCTAGCTGGTCTTTAGAACTATTCAAACTTTAAATTAGCCAATGTTCTTTTTAGCAGCTCTAGTAAAGGTAAAAAATATTATTGCTCCTATTTGGCACAACACAATTTGCGTACTTCCACAATAGATTCCCATACTTATAAGTGATTCATAACAAGAAGAAAGATATTTTCATATTTTGTGCTTTTTTTCTACAAAAACTCTAGTTATCTTTTTAAATTATTATTGTTCTATCAAATTATTAAAAATACAAAAAAAATTTAAACTTTCATTACTACAAAAATCATCTTTAGCTTAAATAATTATCTTTTTATTAAAAATAGAAGGTTTGCTGCTCAATAGTGTATATTGCGTTTTCTCCCTATGGGTTCGATATTCAGGTCTTAATTAAAAAGTTCTATATTACTTGATAACGATATGTATACTTGCGTAGTATCTCAATATATATAAATTAAATGTTAAATTCTTATTTTTCTTCGAGATCAAGTTGTTGGTATTATTGCAATGTAAGGAAATATAAGATAAATATAATCTGNATGTATACTTGCGTAGTATCTCAATATATATAAATTAAATGTTAAATTCTTATTTTTCTTCGAGATCAAGTTTTTGGTATTATTGCAATGTAAGGAAATATAAGCTAAATATAATTAAATTATTTTTGTATTGTGCATATTAGCAGTATCCAGGGATCAAGAATTAAAATTTGATTTTAGAAATGAGTAAGAGAATTTAGTTGAAATTTTTAGTACTGACGAAAAACTTTAAGTTAAATGTTTTTAGTGTAGAAAATGATTAATATAAGTAATTATCTTTAGTGAGAAACATTGTATTTTTGAAAATTTTAGAAATTTAGACTTTTATTTTTAATACTTAAATTTACTTTATTAAAAAAAATTTTTAAAGCTATAGTTATATTTATAAGTAAAAGTTTTGTAACAAGACTTTTCTTTAGGAAAGGAAATGTAGAATTANTTTTTGAAAATTTTAGAAATTTAGACTTTTATTTTTAATACTTAAATTTACTTTATTAAAAAAAATTTTTAATGCTATAGTTATATTTATAAGTAAAAGTTTTGTAATAAGACTTTTCTTTAGGAAAGGAAATGTAGAATTCAAAATTATTAAAGGCCTCTACAGATATAGTAATCCTTGCCTAAAAAGAAAAGAAAAGAAAAAGGGAAAAAAGAAAAAGAAAAGAAGAGAAAAAAAAGAAAAGAAAAAGAAAAAGAAAAAAATAAAAGGGAGGAGAAGCTTGAGGATTAGTGTCTAATCAAAAAATGGTTCTACATTTGATCTTTTTAAAGTATAAGACTTGAGAAAATCTTAAGCCTATAGATATAATATAGTAAGTAAAATTATTCTTAATAAAAATTTTTAAGTGGAGATAATAAAAGAGGTAAATTCTAAGTTTGGAAGACTTATAATATTTCTGAATTAGATAGAACTTATATTTTAATCTTTTTTAACAATATAAATTTCTAAATTTTAAGTTGGTCTTATTTACTGAATATTTTTCCTAAATTGGATTACTATATTTATAAATCCAAATTTTAGTAACTCCTAAAGAAACTCATATATATATCATACACATTTAGTTTTCAAAGATTGAAGTGTCACTTGAGGACAAGTAATATTTTAAGTTGGGGGATTTTGATATGCTTAAAATATATAGTGTTTTTAGACACATTTTTATACCTATTTTTGAGATATTGCACTTTGGGAAGGTATTTTTGTGTTTTTCTTTCAGGTACAAGTAAAAAGGTGAAAAATGCTTAAAGGAGAGAAAAAGGATCAAATTTGGAGCAAACAGGCTAAAAATGTGAAAAAGTGTTTTGGCGCCTAAACGCCAGGTAAACAGAGAAGGTCGCGCCTAAGCACCAGTGGCCCCGCGGTAAAGCGCCAATGGCAGTTATTGGACAAGAAAATTCAATTTTTACAAATTTTGAAGAGGTTTTTGAGGCACATATTGGCTTAATAGGTGGTTACAACCACCATGGACAAAAATTATTGCAAAAGGATGCATCTCTTGGGGAAATACATTGAATCAAGACAAATTTTGAAGATATATCAAGGCACCTTTTAGAGAATTATAAAAGAAAGAAGATTGGGACTTTGAAAGAGGTCTTGAAAGTACTGGAAAAGTTTTGAAAGTTCAAAAATTAGGGAATCAGTTGGAGAGATTTTCAGGCACCACATATTTATCCATTTTTTAATTTTATATTAAGTGTTGGAAAAGAGAAGAGATTCAAAAGAACTTCAAGAGTTTGGTGGAGGACATGAGATAAGTTTTTATCCATTGTTTTAGACTATTTTTTGTTTTAATTGAGAGTTGTTGTTGGTTTGACAATGATTTTTACTTTTAAACTAAACTGTGGATATGTTTTCTCCATGGATTATGAGTAGTTTTTTTATCTTTCTTCTTAAAATGATAAGTAATTAAATGTTGGATGGAATTTGTGGAGAGCATTGATATTTAATGTTGGAAGCCGTTGTGATGATTTAAATCCATGTACTTCATTTACTTCTTGATTAGGCGAATCCAGATGTTAAAATTTATTATGAGAACATGTAAGAACCGGGATGGTATTGTCTTAGTAAACAATTGGAAAGAATCACTTGAGGTTGTATGAATGAGAATGTAGTTCGTATGATTGAGTGCAAATAAATAGGGAAATATTCATTGAATGGTGTAGAGTTAGCGGACTTTAAAGTGACAGGTTAAAGCCTCCAGCTTGGTTTATTGTTTTAGGTTCTGATACAAGATGTTAGCCCTTAGGTGGAGGGAATCGATGGAACTCTAGGGTGAGAGCTAGTACTTCCCTGACTAGCCAGTCTTCAGAACTATTCAAACTTTAAATTAGCTAATGTTCTTTATAGCAGCTCTAGTAAGGGTAAAGAATATTATTGCTTCTATTTGGCTCAACACAATTTGCATACTTCCACAATAGCATTTCTATACTTATTATTGACTCATAACATGAAGAAAGATATTTTCATATTTTGTGCTTTTCTTCTACAAAAACTCTAGTTATCTTTTTAAATTATTATTGTTCTATCAAAATATTAAAAATTCCAAAAATATTTAAATTTTCATTACTGCAAAAATCATCTTTAGATTAGATAATTATCTTTTTATTAAAAATAGAAAGTTTGTTGTTCAATAGTGCCTATTATGTATTCTCTCTGTGGGTTTGATTTTCATATCTTAATCAAAAAGTTCTATATTACTTGATAA
>JXCR01071568.1:31830-51742 GCA_002079205.1 Phalaenopsis hybrid cultivar | reverse complement strand
GTGTATTTCTTATTTGGATTTTCCATTTTCATAGACATTTCACCATGACATGATTTTTGAGGTTTTGGTTCTCTCTGTCACGAGGGATCTTCCCTGGTTTTTCCAAGGTCAGGGGAGATCTCTAGGCAGAGATCTCTATTTTTCAAGTGTGTTATACATATCTTAAGTTATTGATCAGAAAATTATAAAACTTGTTTTGGTATGTTCACTATGTTTAGAGGACCCTAGGAAAAATATAAACGTGGTTTAACTCATTAAAAATAATCTTAATTGTCACCAAACCTTAACAATGAAATAAAATTAAATTAGATTAAATATAAATANTTTTGGTATGTTCACTATGTTTAGAGGACCCTAGGAAAAATATAAACGTGGTTTAACTCATTAAAAATAATCCTAATTGTCACCAAACCTTAAAAATGAAATAAAATTAAATTAAATTAAATATAAATGTAAATGGAATAAAAATTATTCTCCACTATAATTTAATATCAGAGGAGCTCCCAATAAAATTTTCATGTCAATTGGAATTAATTTGACCATTAAAATGGATTAATTAAGGAAAATGACATTTTTTACACTAAAATAATTATAATAATTAAAATACAACTAAAAAAATCACCAAATTAGTTTTGGGAGCTCCTTCTGACTAGAGAAACCTAAGAAAAATAAAAGCATAATTAAAATAAATACTTCATTTTTAAGCATTTAAATAATTAAAAATTAATTAAAAAATCATAAAAATTGCAAAATTACAAAATTGTAAAAACACACCAAAATGCCACATTGACATTCTAATCAATTGGGACCAACTAAAATAATTTTTCTAATTTTCTAAATCAAGATATTAATTTTTGAAGGCTTAAAAATGAATTTTCTTTAATTTTCCATTAAAATAATTTTAATAATAAAAATATAAATCACAAAGATATGAATTTTATTTCTTTGGGTTCTCTGAACTTAGAGAAATTTAGGAAAATTATAAAATTGATTTTCCATTTAAATAATATTTTATATTTAATTAATACTCAAAAGAAATAAATAATTATAATAATTAAATTAAACCTCTAAAAATCATGAAAATAGCTCCAAGAAGTCCTCTGAGCTAGGTAAACATTCAATAATTTTCTTATGGACAAAAGTGTTGTTTGGTTGAGTTATTAAATTTTCCATTGAAAATCCCTATTTTTCATTAAATTAAGTATAAAATTAAATAAATCCAAAAAAAATCACATCGTCTCCCATGATGTTTTAATTAATCCATTAGTGGGGTAACATAAAATTTTTAAAGTCATTTGAGTTTGATTTAATGAATTAAGAGATGTTAAGGCCTTAAGGGCAAAAGGGTAATTTTGGAATATAAGCCTTAATTAATATTAGGCATAACCAAAGAGCAAATGGGTAATAAATGATCTTAATTGATATGTTTTGATGATTGAAACATGAAAGGGATAAATGGTAGCAAGCAATCTCACTCTGGTCTCATTAAAGATAAATTTGTAATTTTTCAAATTGATGAAATTTAGAAGAATAATTAAATAAGAAGATATTAAGGTAAGGGGTTTGAGTTTCGAAGATCATAACCCACTAACTTAAAACCCTAATCAATGGTTTTAAAATGATTTATGATTCTTGATAAGGATTAAAAGTATAGATATTCAAATTTTTTTTCTAAAAATTACAAATCTACCTATTACGTTTTAAGGGTTTAGTAGTGAATTAGGTTTGATCAAAATTTTATCTGATGAGGTTTAGTTAATGACCTATAAATAATTTGAAATATTTTTGTAAGTGAAACATCAAATGATAATTACCCCACTTCAAGGGATAATCAAAACATTAAAGTTCACTGAGCATATGGGTATGAATTGGGTGAACCACATAACAAACATAATAAGACCAAGGTGAACTCGAGACAATTCGAGGGACTATGAAATGTCTAGGGTATCACCCAAGACTTTTCATAATCCTTTGGGAATCTCGGATGACACTTGGACTTATTATGATTTGCTTCATGGAATCATCTCTTGAGATGAACAAATTAGACCCACCAGGGTATGACATAGGATCTGATAGATATACCTTAAACCTGTGTTTTCAACTTTTCTTCCAAAATTACATATATATGTCTTGCAAATACTGACCTTTCAGGTGGAGGAACAGGAAAAGTCGACAAGTACGCTTTTAAATTATTGCATTGCAATTTACTTTTATTTGCACCTCTTGTTCCCTGTTTATAAACTTGCATGTTAAACAACAAGGTCACCCTGTATATCAAAATTGAAACTTTCAGGATAGCCGCAGAACTGAAATAAATAAATAAAATTAAGAAATCAAAACAAGATAAAATTTACCGCCACAACAGTCAAAATATAAGACAATTCAAAATTTAATCACAAATAAAACAAAAAGAAATTATAACTAAATTAAAACGTCTTTATCGGATGATTGGGAATCCCTCGATAGAGGAAACCTACAGTTGCTAACGAGATTTCTCACGGTTTAAATGAAAGTATGAAACTCATTAAGTTGAGTTTAGTAAATTCATTTTGAACAAGTGAATCTGAAAGAAAAAAGTGGTACCAGAATCAGGGAACCGTGGGATTCTAACCGGTGTCGCTCTGATCAACTTTAACACCCCCCATAAAATTTAAATAACCAAACGTAAAGGTGCATTTGATTTGACATCAAGACTCGACACATTAGAAAACTTAAACTTACTATGACGAGGAGCTTGAAGCTAGCGTTGTGGGCAACACGACCATCTTCAACATCAAAACATGTCTACATCAGCTAAACCAATCTTAGGATTAAATAACCAATCCATAGGATTTCGAGGTTGTCCGCCTAGTGCGACATAAATCATCACTTTTTCTTTGGGCCTTTGTATTGCCCTGCTATATAATGTCAGCCCTAACTCATTTTAGGATTCTGAGGTTGTTGTTTGTTACGACCTAAATCTTCACATCTTCTATGTTATTTGTGTGATCGTTTCATGCGAATGTAAGCCCTAATTAATAAAATTCGCAGGATGGAACACTTAAATATTTCTCCTCTGAATTGAAGCCAAATAGTAGGATAGTTTGGGAAGTCATCGAAGTTCTCCTCATGATCTGTGACATCCTCTAGTTTTTCTTCCTTTGAATTCCAAAAATAAAATGTTCCAAATTTGAATCATTCCCCTTTACACCTCTTTGTCCGATCTTTTGAAAAGTCATATCCTTTGAAATTCTTGAAGACAATATCTCCTTATTTTTATCAAGAATTTTCTTAGGTGACTTCAGTTATCTAAGATGTAATTAACTATTAGGGCGTGTCTTTATAGGAAACTTTAACGAACCTAGCTCAATATAAAACCTATTTAATTTTTCGTATTAAATAGGAGAAATTATCAGCAACATAAAATGGTTTCGCAGACCAACAGATGTTTATATTTCTTAGTTTATTTGATCGAGCATCACACTCAAGTCTTGTGTTTATCTTTCAGGATAGATACATAGCTTGAGGTGTAATGCTTTTTCATCTAAACTTTGAAAGATATGGGATCACTTTGTTTTCATATTTTTCTAAACTTATATATATTAAATGTCCTTCCGAAGCGGACGACGAGATTTCCATGTCGGCGACCGACAACTTCCAAAGGACGATCCTCTTAAAATTGTGCCGACAATGACCAAACTAGTAAGGTCAAAATCGGCTGAGCCTCAAAATAGATAAAAGGATGGTCAGAGGATCCAAACCTGAACCATTTACCCAAAATTGAGATACATCCAAGCCAACCAATATAAAAAACTGAAAGTTTAAGTTCCTTAGTATCTCCAATCATTCCAGGGGCACCCTGATGTCCCTCACTAGTTATTAATGATTGACAACCATACTAGAAGAACCGATAAACTCATGCCGATTAGACTCAACTAGTCGAGTTGATCATGCCGATCAAGTTCAGTCAACCAAACTGATTCCACTGACCCAAAGCCAATTAAACTTAACCAGCCGAACCAAAGAATAGTCGGACAATAAGCTCTACATATAAAATACCTTAGTACGAGTCACTTTAAAGAAGTGACAAAAATGTATTATCATGATTATAACATCTTCTCTATAAATAAACGTATCATTTTATGAATAAAGTACATACATTACTGTTAACTTCTATCATTGTCTCACTCACTCTTCTTATTTATGTTCGATTTAAAATTCACTATATAAATATAACATTAAATATTAGATATTCAATATGTAAATACATAAAAATTATTTGATCATGACATAAATTTCCATTATCTTAATATTATAGCACATTATACGTCCAACTGATGCAACAGGTTGCTACCTGGACAATGAGAAAAAATATTTTTTATTGTATATTCTTCCAATTTCAATTAGAATGAGTTACCGTATAAATACGCAGTCGCTTTGAACAACGCCGGGCCGGATGCGTGTCACACTTCCCATCGATGCTTTTTCCAGTACATCTGCCGCTCCACCGGCAAGTCTTCGTTGGAAAATTCGAAGGCACTGGCGGCAGCTTTCTGACTGGCGAGGTTAGGGTTTGCATCATCTCGGCTTTGGAGTTAATCCAGGAAGTGAGGAATTCAGCAAGGGACGGGCTAGATGGGCAGTTCATGGCGACAGCTGAGAGCCATACTCCGCAAGAACTGGCTACTCAAGATTCGCCACCCTTTCACTACCCTTGCGGAGGTAAACAATCGATTTTTTCTCCTTCAATCAATTGCGCATGTTTCCTTCTCTTGGATTTCTTCGCCTTTTAATCGGGATACGTTCAGATTCTGCTGCCGACGGTAATCATGTTGTCGCTAATTGCCGTGAGGTCGACAATGGATACTCAAATGCATCCAGCACAAGCGTAAGAATCTGCACAAGTCTCTCTTTCCTTCAGCTTATCAAGTTCTTCCAATGTTCTCTTGACAATGGTTCCCGCTTCTCACTACTGCTGCTCCTTTTCAGCTATATTCGCAAGGGAATGTTTATTGAAGTGGGAAAAAGCGAAGTATCTCCAAGCTTTGAAAGAATTTTGCAACTGCTTCTGGATAGAAATGAGCACCTTGCCTTTGCGCCGGATACCAATCAGACGAGGAAATTGCTTGATGTGCTATCCTTGAGGTATCCGCTTCTTCAGGTACGCTTGTTTTTTGTTATTTAAGTTTTATTTAAGAATTTGAACTCTTGTCATCTCATAGAACGGCTAAGCATAATGCCAGATATGCTGCTATCACTGAATGATTGTTTAAATAGTGTCATCAATCTTTTTAGGGCTGATATTTTCNATAGAACGGCTAAGCATAATGCCAGATATGCTGCTATCACTGAATGATTGTTTAAATAGTGTCATCAATCTTCTTAGGGCTGATATTTTCTTGGGTTAAATTTATTTTCCTTGTGTATTTGTGAAACTTATGCTTTAAAAGTATGGAGGTGAAAATTATTCGGTTGAAATACTTAATCCTCGTGTATTTGGGAAACATCTAGTTTTACATTTTGGAATTGAAAATACTAAGTTGTTTGGTTGCATGTGACTTTGACAATACGATTTAAACCCATTGCTCTGATGGGTTTAGTTTAAATCCTTGTTTTTCATATTTATTTGAATTTCCATAGGTGGGATTGTTTGAAACACTTTAAAGTTGGTGCCACCAAGTTGGAGCTCTCTGGGAACTGATTCGAGATAGTCAACCATGTTTGGAAATTGGCTGGATATTGTTGAACCCTGACTGGAGTTTTCCCAAGCTTTGTCGTTGCCGCTGAGTTAGCTTGAGCTTGATTTTTNTGATTCGAGATAGTCAACCATGTTTGGAAATTGGCTGGATATTGTTGAACCCTGACTGGAGTTTTCCCAAGCCTTGTCATTGCCGCTGAGTTAGCTTGAGCTTGATTTTCAAGGAAAGTTTTTTATAATTTCTTTGTTAGATTTATTTGGGCAGAGATTAGTACAAGATTTCAGGATTTGTAGGATTTCTTGGTGTTATTAGCTATTTTGAGCTAAATAATTTTATTGTTCCATTAGGCCATCGTTTCTTATTCCTTTCCCAAGTATCGAAGAAAAAAATGCTTTCCACATGTGAATTGATGTCTTGATGAACGGTACACTTATAGGCTTGAGGCTCTTTTCTGGAAGTTAAGGCCAAAATTTGATGCATACATCGAAATTTGCTTGCATGTTTTGATATAATTTTTAGTGTGGATGGCAAATTGATTAATTTATTCTCGAGCCTTCTAATTAAGTAGAGATCTTATATAGCATCAAGATAATCAGATGTAAGAATAATGGAATTGTTGCAGAAAGTTTTTATTTTTATTTTTTTGCGGGTTATGATTCAAAGAATAGATGACATCATGAATTTGAAGGAGGAATTTTGTGATTGTTTAAGCAAATTCTTGGAATAGGAGAGGCATCTAATCAAAGTTTTGGAGAAAAGGTTGTATGAATGAAGTAGAGGTCGGTGGGATGCAACATCCCAAATTTGAAGAGGATGGTTTGAAGAGGGCGGGGAACGAATGTAAGGGCAGACACTTAGACAAGGAGCGGAACCTAGGAGGCTTCTAGGGTAAAATTCTGGCATGAATGAACTAGATACTTCACTGGAACGTAAGAAAAATTCTCAGGCNTATGAATGAAGTAGAGGTCGGTGGGATGCAACATCCCAAATTTGAAGAGGATGGTTTGAAGAGGGCGGGGAATGATTGTAAGGGCAGACACTTAGACAAGGAGCGGAACCTAGAAGGCTTCTAGGGTAAAATTATGGCATGAATGAACTAAATACTTCACTGGAACGTAAGAAAAATTCTTAGGCTACGTAAATAATGGGTTGCCCAAATATCCAAGGTGATTTTTGGTGGAATGTGTGAAGTTTCATTGAGAACTCTATAGTCAAGTGTGCTTGTAATGGGTAACCGCATGAGTGGATCCAACTCTAGACATTTCCATTCATCATTTAACTATACTTAATCTAGAATATGGACATCAATCACTTGACAATATATGGTGAAAGAAATGGTGACAAAGTTTACTTGTAGGGCTGATGGTGGCAACAACACTGTTAGATGGAGAATACATTATAACTCTAACTTGGGTAGTAGAAGATTAATAACATTTGGTGACTATTGAGTAGAGTTAACATAAGGTTCAGACTCAATCTATAACTTAAGCTAGATAGCCTGCTTAGATTCAAGCACTAGCTTAGTTTTAATTTTCTCCACTAAATCTGGCTTAACCTGGAGCATACAAATTGGCTCCACATCCTTAATAAGTATGGGCATAATGTGTTGGTGAGGTTGGTCGGGCTCATGAGGTTGTTAAAAATTTTGGGGACTTGAGTGGTTAATGAGATAGGTGTAACTTGTTGGATTGAATAGGGTGATCATGTGGGTGGAGGTTTTTGGAGGAGTTGTGTAGCGAAGTAAAGACAAACATTTAAATAATTAATAGTGTCCTCGACTCATTGGTATATATGTTGAAAGAGAGGAAAAACATATTTTAATATTTTTACAGCTTGAGATTTACAACACTTAAATAATTAGGTGACACCAAATAGGGATTCTCATGTACATAATATAGGAAGCTATTACAGGATGAATAGACCCTCTATTGTAGGAACCGGTACCTGATACACCTAATATTTATGTTTTCATAACTTAAAATTTAGAGAAATGAATACTAATTATTCTCCACACATTATTTGGAAATATAGATAGACCACTTATTCCCATATTTATGTAAGTTATTCGAATTCCATCTTATCAATACATGAGCTTTGATTAGAGCAATAAAAGTGATTTTGGCTGTTTTAAGTATCATATGGATGATGAGAGGACACATAAGACGTTTATATAACCATAAGATGATTTTTAAGTGCATATGGATGATGAGAGGACACATAACTCATTTATATAACCATAAGATGATTTTTAAGCATAAAGATATTTAAAATATAATGCTTAAGGCTCGTCTAGATTTATATTTGAACAATGAATTAATTTCATGGAGTTGAAATTATTCCATTTGTGAACTTTGGCCACATCAAGGAGTGTTGGTTATTGAGGGGGTGGGGTGGGTGAATTTTAGGTGATTTTAATGTATGATATGAATAATTGAATTTGATATGCACCATATATGATACATAAGAGGAGGATATTTAACTCTTGGGCTCGGTCTAGAGAACTTGCCGAACCACATGCATTTTTCCATCATTCACACGTAGCTGATACTCCATTCTCCTCGTCCTCTAGGTATTCACTCTCTGCCGCCTCCATTGCTCCCCTCTCAATAAAAGAAATCACTCTTGTTTGGGTAATTGGATATAATATGCCCTTATCCCTGACATTGGAAACTCTTTTTTTCTAGAAATATTTTGGGGATGTTGGTCTAATAAGTTCTCTTTTCCTTTTATGCTGGTTTCTCTTCATGAGGGACAAGTCTCGGGCCTCTCTTTAGTTTGGTCTTGTTGCTTGATTCGATGACTGCATCATATTGGAAGGTTGGTGGTGACTTGATACTACTACGTCGTCTCCCTATTTTCAATGCTATAGTTTGGGTATTTTGAATGTCCAATAGAGCTATAACTGCATTACGTTGCCAATTGACGATCACAGTCCTCCAAGATACTGTGTTATATTATTCTCTTTGGGCTCCAATAACTTATTTCTCAACGTAAGTTGCCCAAATTCAACAATATACTTCTCTAATGAGAGTTTTTTCTATTGTAAGTGTTGAAGTTTTTAGAACACATTATTTTTTGTAATTTGCTTGTCACATTTGAGCTGCATCTTGTTTTCATCTTTGACCAGGTTGTGATCTTACTTTTTCACTCACACTGACATATGCGCTTCAGGTTCTCTCACCACAATGAATCATATTTTTTTTACTTTGATACCAGCTAGTTTCACTTTTCTATTAGGCAGACCGTTCTTATACTCAAAGACCCGTTTCACAGTCTCGAACTACACAATAAATTATTTGGATTCGTACGACTGTCAAAATATGACAAATCAACATTCACTCTAAAGTCACTCTCTCTCCTCTATACCCAATATCTAATTGATGTGACACCTGCATTGTGTTACTTGAAGCTTCTTGGTTAACCCTCCCACCGTTATTTCTATGGGTGACTTCTTCATGTTGCCTTCCGTTGCTATTGGAGAGTTTGCTTTACATATCATTCACAGTAAGCTCTTGAATATCTCGTTGATGCTTTCTGCTTGGCAGCATAGAAACTTGTTCCTTACTTTAGGGTTTCGACTGATGGTAAGTTGTGGATCGAGGGTTGTTTGAGGGTTGAGGTTTTTGTGGTAGGTGTCGAAACAAATTTTTGGTGGAGGCAGGAAGGTTAGCTTTTGATAATTTGGGTTTAGGGCTACAAATTGTGGTAGAAAAGATTAGAGTTTTGGGTTTGTGGAAAGCTTAGATCTTGTGGATTTTAGGCTTAGGCAAAGTAAAGAAAAATCCATAAAAAATTAAGATTTACCGAGTTTTGATACAAAATGACACGGATCTAGGTTTTTTTGACGGTGTGAAAAGATTAGGAAATGGGTTAGCAGGGTTGTAGGATCAGGAACAAAAGTGAGAATGGTGATAGTGGTTGAGGAATGACAAAAAATTACCGTTGGACGTAGAATGACATGCCGGAACAGCAGTTTGACGGCTCCTGATTGAAAACATTGAGGCAAACAGTAGAATAACGAGGTACAGATGATGGGGAGGATCTACTACATGTTCTCTTCAAAATACAAATTCACCTCTTGAAGAAAAATAGATTACAACTTTCCAAATAACATAAACCAAGCAAAAAGCTGTCCAACCAGTCCAAAAACAAAACCAACATATAGTTCCAAAGCAAATTCACCTTAATACTAAATAAAATAATATTAAATAGGGGCCCATGGCCTATCTGAAGCCTAACAGGTGGGAAAAATCCCTTGTTTGTGAATTTTACCAGACAGTAGCCCGTCCCGCTCCAATCCCGCAATCATTGGAGGTAGCTCCTGTGTCAATGCTGCTATTCTATTTTGAATTTCACATTTTAATTTATCCATATCTTTCTCTTGTGATTTGCTGGTTTGGTTTCTCTTAGGCAGTATCCGAAATCTTGAGCTCTAATGCCAAAAATTTAACATTGGTAGTATACAAAGGATTTAAAAAAAAAATTCATGCCTAACACTGGGACTAAAGCAGCCATCCAAATTTAAGGAATACTAGTCAGGTTTTTATTTTCCAGCCCAACAGGAAATGTGAATAAGGTATACCACAGTTATTTTAGACCCAATTTACAATTTGTTCCTAAATTTGTTCAAGATTAGATGTAACAGTGACCAATAAAATTCCCATGCCCTAATAAAAGCTGTTTTCTTTTAACCCGGGACCTCAGGGATCTAAATCTGAAACTCAGGCTATTTTGCATTTGTTCGATTTACCTACCATTGCTGGCTGACTAACACCTTCATTAGAATTCCTGATTAAATTGAGTAGTGTGCTGTTTCAACGTGATGGATTTAAATGCAAACAAGATTCAAGAACATAGAAGCTGTTAGAATTTATTTCTTGAATCAATAATTGGTTCATTTCTGGGACCTGGGGTTGCCAACCATCCACTCACATTGATTTGAGATGAAACAAAATAGGTAGATTACCTTGCTCAGCACTGTCCCGAGTTATTCTCACTCGGCACTGGCCTGCGGTGTATGCATGCTAATGTCTTGACTTTAGCTGTTACTTTTGTCAATCTGATCGTTATGCATTATGGGCTCGTCTTTAGCAATAGAATAAGCCTTTTGCATCATACTCTTCTTTCCATCCCTAGTGTTTGTTGCCTTGGGCTACTATGCTGTTCACAAAAATGATCCAGTAGCTGTTATTTTTGCTATACCAGTTCCTTATATTTTTTCTTCCTCTTCAACACAAAGCTATTATTAGATTGTTATGACATTAGTACGTTTATTGGCTTCTTGTTATTCAACTATACTTGCTGTTAAATGTTGACAGATGGAGTTGCATCTGTGTTAAGATATTGATTCTGTTCTATGTGCATAAATTTGGGAGGAGATTTTAGTGGAGTTATGAAAACAATTTAATTAGTTCCTTTTCCAAAATGATGTAATTTTATGATCTCACAAAAGTTTAAATAAAATATTTGTCATTACTTATTTTTGGATTTATTTTTTATTCTTTTGTTTTGCCATTGTGTTTTAACCAAGTTGGTCCTTCCTCCTTTTTTTCTTAGATGGTGGCAAAATTATATAAGGACGAGTCGGTTCTAGAAAGTTATATACGCTCTGATCTATATGGGTGTTATGATGTTACAAGGCAAGTTTTTGATCCCATTTTTTCCTACAGCTTTTTCTTAAAAAGCATGCTTTAGTTTTTCATAATTGTGTTTTTTTAGTTAATTAAGCGTTCATTTAATACAATTTTTGAACAAAATGTATGGCCTCTGCTAGAATATTTGTTGGTTTCTGAAATGCTAGGTATTCATTCTCAATTACAAGATGATATAAAAGTTGAGGCCAATTTTAATTTTCGATGCAGAATAATCGATGATAAATATAAATTTGTTTTTCCATGAGCCATTTAATTAATATTTAGCAAATTTATCATCATGATTAACCTCATCCCAATTATTTTGGGTTTAATGGCTTTATGAATCTTTCTTCTTCTTTTTCTTTTGTTGATTGCTTGATGTACTGTTAATTTTATTTGTTACAAGACTTTGGCATTACTTCTAGCCTTTTTATATTTGGTCTACCTTTTGGTCTACCCCTCTTTATGATAATTACACATGAATTTAACTTACTTGCTTTCTTTTCACCTTTTTTGGCTTTTGCTATGTATTGCGTAATCCACTCGAATCTACTTGTTAGTATCCTATCTTTAATAGATATAACGTCTTGTAGCCCCTCTATTATTCCTAATTTTAACATGTTTCCATTTTAATATTACCGTCGTCTCATTTAACTTATTTACAAGTGACTTGTTTGCTCTCCTGCACTCAAATTAAGCCAATATATTTGGATGTTGTTCTCTTATTGCAGAGCACATAAAAGTCAGTTCTTCATTTAACCTCAAAGTTTTATCCTACACAACCTATACCTGTTNTGGGGTTGCCAACCATCCACTCACATTGATTTGAGATGAAACAAAATAGGTAGATTACCTTGCTCAGCACTGTCCCGAGTTATTCTCACTCGGCACTGGCCTGCGGTGTATGCATGCTAATGTCTTGACTTTAGCTGTTACTTTTGTCAATCTGATCGTTATGCATTATGGGCTCGTCTTTAGCAATAGAGTTATTCACCAAGNAATGTCTTGACTTTAGCTGTTACTTTTGTCAATCTGATCGTTATGCATTATGGGCTCGTCTTTAGCAATAGAATAAGCCTTTTGCATCATACTCTTCTTTCCATCCCTAGTGTTTGTTGCCTTGGGCTACTATGCTGTTCACAAAAATGATCCAGTAGCTGTTATTTTTGCTATACCAGTTCCTTATATTTTTTCTTCCTCTTCAACACAAAGCTATTATTAGATTGTTATGACATTAGTACGTTTATTGGCTTCTTGTTATTCAACNTAGCTGTTATTTTTGCTATACCAGTTCCTTATATTTTTTCTTCCTCTTCAACACAAAGCTATTATTAGATTGGTATGACATTAGTACGTTTATTGGCTTCTTGTTATTCAATTATACTTGCTGTTAAATGTTGACAGATGGAGTTGCATCTGTGTTAAGATATTGATTCTGTTCTATGTGCATAAATTTGGGAGGAGATTTTAGTGGAGTTATGAAAACAATTTAATTAGTTCCTTTTCCAAAATGATGTAATTTTATGATCTCACAAAAGTTTAAATAAAATATTTGTCATTACTTATTTTTGGATTTATTTTTTATTCTTTTGTTTTGCCATTGTGTTTTAACCAAGTTGGTCCTTCCTCCTTTTTTTCTTAGATGGTGGCAAAATTATATAAGGACGAGTCGGTTCTAGAAAGTTATATACGCTCTGATCTATATGGGTGTTATGATGTTACAAGGCAAGTTTTTGATCCCATTTTTTTCTACAGCTTTTTCTTAAAAAGCATGCTTTAGTTTTTCATAATTGTGTTTTTTTAGTTAATTAAGCGTTCATTTAATACAATTTTTGAACAAAATGTATGGCCTCTGCTAGAATATTTGTTGGTTTCTGAAATGCTAGGTATTCATTCTCAATTACAAGATGATATAAAAGTTGAGGCCAATTTTAATTTTCGATGCAGAATAATCGATGATAAATATAAATTTGTTTTTCCATGAGCCATTTAATTAATATTTAGCAAATTTATCATCATGATTAACCTCATCCCAATTATTTTGGGTTTAATGGCTTTATGAATCTTTCTTCTTCTTTTTCTTTTGTTGATTGCTTGATGTACTGTTAATTTTATTTGTTACAAGACTTTGGCATTACTTCTAGCCTTTTTATATTTGGTCTACCTTTTGGTCTACCCCTCTTTATGATAATTACACATGAATTTAATTTACTTGCTTTCTTTTCACCTTTTTTGGCTTTTGCCATGTATTGCGTAATCCACTCGAATCTACTTGTTAGTATCCTATCTTTAATAGATATAACGTCTTGTAGCCCCTCTATTATTCCTAATTTTAACATGTTTCCATTTTAATATTACCGTCGTCACATTTAACTTATTTACAAGTGACTTGTTTGCTCTCCTGCACTCAAATTCAGCCAATATATTTGGATGTTGTTCTCTTATTGCAGAGCACATAGAAGTCAGTTCTTCATTTAACCTCAAAGTTTTATCCTACACAACCTATACCTGTCTCTAATTATATAATCAATTGAAACCACTTAATACTATCATACCCAGGTCAATATAATTGATAACAAGGACTTTACTGTTCTTTTGCTCCGCTACTTTACTAATAATACTCTTGCTTAACAAAAACTTTCTGTTATAAAATATTAAATAAAAACCCATTTTGACTTTCAAGTATGCTCCACAACCCAACTGGATTAAACGGGATGAGAATAACGACCAACATAAGTGTTGTAACTCCAACTTCAAGTACTTAAATTGCATTCTTTTTGGCTTATAAGCATTGTAACTCCAACTTCAAATACTTAAATTGCATTCTATCGGCGGCCTTTTTACGAATGAATTATGCAAATGTGTTTGAAATATAAAAAATGGATTAGACAGGCCCCAATATTGCTTAGGTTGCTGAGCAAGAACAAATAAAAAAATTTACCCGCATAAGAGGTGTTGCATAAAGGTCTAGACATGCTAGCAATACGATTATGCATGTGAGGTTCGATTTACATGCTAATATATTAAAAGGGGGGAGTGTGAGAATTTATTATATTAAATATATGCAATTCTTGTATCTTTGTTTATAATAATAATAATAAAAATTATTATTATTTAAAAATTGTTTTAAAATCACTTGGTTACCAACTCTGTCTTTTCCATACCGCTTTTATCGTGAGTGATCTATACAAATTGGAATAATAATAATAATAATAATAATAATAAATAGATGGGGAGGGAAATTTTCTTATCATTAGAATCATTTTGAGATAACTGACATTATAGTTACGTTTTAAGAAGGAATTCATTTAAAACAGAGTCACTAAGAAAAGGAGAGTGAGAGAGGGAGAGTTGTGAATTTGAGAGGGTGGAATGAGGTCTTGAAATCATTTGAGGATCAAGAGAAATTGGTTGTGTGTGGGAGGGATTGGAAGCAACGACAAGAGGCAACAATGTTTCTATTGGCTGCGTTTTTAGGAATGAATTATGCAAATATGTTTGAAATATTAAAAATGGATTAGACAGGCCCCAATATTGCTTTGGTTGCTGGACAAGAATAAATAAAAAAAAATACCCGTTTGAGAGGTGGTGCATAAAGGTCTAGACATGCTAGCAATACAATTATGCATGTGAGGTTCGATTCACATGCCAATATATTAAAAGGGGGGAGTGAGAGAATTTATTATATTAAATATATGCAATTATTGTATCTTTGTTTATAATAATAATAAAAATAAAAATTATTATTATTTAACAAGTGTTTTAAAATCACTTGGTTACCAACTCTGCCTTTTCCATACTGCTTGTATCACGGGTGCTTTATACTAATTGGAATAATAATAATAATAATAAATAGATTGGGAGGAAAATTTTCATATCATTAGAATCGGTTTGAGATAACTTACATTATAGTTACGTGTTTAAGAAGGAATTCATTTGAAACAGAGTCGCAAAGAAAAGAGAGCGAGAGAGCGAGAGTTGTGAATTTGAGAGGGTGGAATGAGGGCTTGAAATCGTTTGTGGATCAAGAGAGATTGGTTGTGCGTGGGAGGGATTGGAAGCAGCGACAAGAGAAAACAGTGTTGTACGACGCCGATAGTGAAGAAGTGCTCACACTTGGGTGACGATGCTACATGTGCGAGGGAATGAGGAGAGGTCGTCATGTGCGATGGATAGAGGAGCATCGCACAGGCTCTTTGTGTAGAAGCCGCACTCAGGAGATAATCCGTGCGAAGATAGCGTCTGCAATGCTAGGTGAGAGCGTCGTCATGTGCGTCTAGGTGGGCCTGAGACGGTTGAGAGCAAATGAAATAGGCGGAGTGGCATCTCACGTGAGAAAGGGGTGATTTTGACATTNATAGCGTCTGCAATGCTAGGTGAGAGCGTCGTCATGTGCGTCTAGGTGGGCCTGAGACGGTTGAGAGCAAATAAAATAGGCGGAGTGGCATCTCACGTGAGAAAGGGGTGATTTTGACATAGAAAAAAGGTTATGATTTTCTTTTATTTTTATTCAAAACTAATATAACAAAGTTAAAGTAATGTTATTTTATGTTAATTCTAATTTGATATTTTGTTAATTATAGTAAGAAAGCATAGAAGAAAGGATATTTGGATTGGAACGAGGAGAGTGGATGACGATGAGGGAAAAAGTTAAGGTAAATGAAGTTAATCTTTTGAAATTTTTTATTTAAAATTGATGTTTATTACAATAGGAATATTAAATCATATTAATTACTAATAAAAATAGAGATTGAAGAACAATTGATTTTAAGATGAGGAGATTGTTATCATTGATTTCAAACAGGAAAAAGAAGATGGTGAATGTTAGGGTTTATTATCTTATTTGAGATAACTATTTTAATATAAATTTTGGTTTTAATTTAAATTTTATGAATTAAATAGGGTTCAACAAACTCTTGATTCAAAGAATTGCGATTTTGGATCGTGAATTTTGCAACTAGAAGAAAGAACTGATGTGAGTTTAGGATTTTATAGTTTATTATAAATAATTATTTATTGAAATTTATTAAATAGCAAATTTTATGAATTAATGCTAGGAAATCAAAGATTAAGTGACTGCAAAAATAATAAAAAAAGAGGTTGACTGAGTAATTATTTTTTATATATANTGAAATTTATTAAATAGCAAATTTTATGAATTAATGCTAGGAAATCAAAGATTAAGTGACTGCAAAAATAATCAAAAAAGAGGTTGACTGAGTAATTATTTTTTATATATTTTAAATTTAGTTTGTTTTATTTAAATGTATTTTTGCTTTCAAAGAATAAAACACATAACGATATAGGTAAACTTAATTGAACATATATTGTTCTAGAAGAAATATTTTATTTATTTCATAAAGGCATGAGATCTTTTTTATGATTAAAAGAAAATAATTGAAAATGAAATGACTTTAATGGTTTAAATTAGAGGCAATTACATTTAAACCACTTGAAACTTGCTATTTACAAGTCAATCACCATCTTTCATCCATTTTTTAAATTCTCACTCAAATATCAAAATTCATGGTAAAATCCCATCCCATATTTTTTATTTTTATCAAATTCTCAGTAGTTTTATCGTGTTACGCGTAAATTCATTGTTTCGGTACAACAACAACAACAACAAAGCCTTAATCCCACTACGTGGGGTCAACTACATGAATCCTTTTTCTCCATTACAACTTATTTAGTGTCATATTTTCATTTAGTTCTAATAAATTAAGTTCATTTTTTATACAATAAACCCAAGTTTTTCTTGGTCTACCTCTATGCCTATGAGTATGAATAAAAATAATAAAAAAGTAACTTGAATGAGATTAGCTGAAAATGAGCATAAACGAACTTCTCACTGAATTCTAGAGTAATTAGGACAATGAACTATGATTGCTTCCAAAGAGGCAAAGTGAGAGTTATAGTTTAAAGGCAAATGGGTGATAATATGGAGGATCAATTTGAATACTAAACTGTGAGCTAAGTGTGAGCAAAATGTAATGATTGAACTTAAAAAGTCTTATGCGACACCGGGTCTGCAAGATATCTACATGCGAAAGAAGAGGGGCAGGTATTTGAAGTGGTCAAAGTTTGGATTTGCATGCATTGAGGCATTTGCATAATTGGTTAATTTTAATTAATTTTCAGATCTAATCTTTCATTCAAACTTTGTGTCTTAAAACTCGTGTCAATTAGCTCAAACTTAGACACATGAAGATTTTAAAGTCGGTCCAACTAAATTTTAAAATACCCACATATGCTCTAATCAATGTTAAAGCCTCAATTATATGGTTTGAGAATTCTTGCGGGCTTAAAAAAAGTTCAAATTAAAGTTAAATTTGCATTGAGTAGTGTATGAATTTTTAAGCAATGCGAAAATCTTTTTATCGGAAGTCAAATTAAAATATTCACATACTCTTGAGTGAGCCACCTTGTTTATCGGATAAGATTATATGTCTCATCTTAGTTCGTTAGATTCTCCTCATAAAGATCGGATTTGAAAGATTAANAATTAAAATATTCACATACTCTTGAGTGAGCCACCTTGTTTATCGGATAAGATTATATGTCTCATCTTAGTTAGTTAGATTCTCGCCATAAAGATCGGATTTGAAAGATTAGCTTTCATCGAGTCAGTCAAATCCTCTTTATATGGATTAAAGTGGATAGGCTTGAGCCCTTATTAAGTTGGGTCTATTCCTTTCTCTCAAGGTTTGAAGTTAACATTATTGATGCCTTTAATGTTGAATAATTTTTAAGTAAATATAAATACCAACACTTAATAATTTTCTCCCTTTTGATTGTCGTGTTGAATGTAAATCTCAACCAGAGGGTTCCATTCTTAAAATAAAATTCTCAAATATTAATTATTTACATAAATAGAAGATATAAATTAGAGGGGTATATTTTCAATATGAAGCTTAAAATATTATTTAAATATTCTCATTTAATATATATATTATGGTTCTAATCATCTGTAAGTAAAGCAAAATAAACAATATTTAAATTTATCCAAAACTCTAGGGATGTTCTTGTCCTCCAAATATGTCAATTGGATGATCTTTCTTAAAAAATTAAACTTTAAATTATTCAAATTTATAAATGTGTAATTTAAAATTTACTATTTCAAGCTTATTGCAAAATTCATTCACTCTCCAAAACTGTTTTTAAAGGAGACACATTTTGACATTAACCCCAACTCATAAGGAGCGATTGTTTTATCAAATATATGACTGCATTTACACTCGAAATAATCTCATGCCAGTAAAACGTAGCTCGAGTTTTTTGTCCACATGTTTTGGATAGACCACTTCACAAATTTAATGATCACGACCAGTGCTTTTTGATTGAGTGATTTGGTTAGCTAGCTCCTCTATATGATGGTCACGACTATCGTACATATGTTTTCTAGTTATGTTTATTTGAGCGGTGAAATATAAGGTATATCTGATAGGTTACAAAACTTTCTATAAGTTAAGGTCAACTTGATGTCCTTGTAGACGAACATCCACCTTAAGTGAGGTCGAACTAGGGGTGATGGGTCAGGGTGAAAATGTTAGGATGGTTGTCGGATGAGAAATAAAAAAGGAAGTAGCGAAATCTACAGTTGGATAGCAGAATCAAGCAGTTCGATGGCTGAGAACTTTTGTTGGACAATAGGCTCGAGCTGTTGATCGAATGTTTG
Organism: Phalaenopsis hybrid cultivar; assembly: GCA_002079205.1. NCBI lineage: Eukaryota > Viridiplantae > Streptophyta > Magnoliopsida > Asparagales > Orchidaceae > Phalaenopsis > Phalaenopsis hybrid cultivar. The sequence continues at coordinate 32,753 of JXCR01071568.1, read as the reverse complement.
ATTGATAATAACAATTGAATGACGAAATAGCAAGGAGGATCTACCACTTGTTATTGGGAAAGTTAAAAAGACACCACTTGCTACATTTGTAATGACCCATTTCAGTTAAGGGGGGAGAGGACACGAAGAGAGCTGAGAGAAATCAAAGAGTTGAGCATAAGAGAGAGGAAGCTAGGAGTCGGGCAGTTGAAACGAAGTGTCGGAAAAACAAGGGNTTAAGTGAGGTCGAACTAGGGGTGATGGGTCAGGGTGAAAAGGTTAGGATGGTTGTCGGATGAGAAATAAAAAAGGAAGTGNCGCAAAGAAAAGAGAGCGAGAGAGCGAGAGTTGTGAATTTGAGAGGGTGGAATGAGGGCTTGAAATCGTTTGAGGATCAAGAGAGATTGGTTGTGCGTGGGAGGGATTGGAAGCAACGACAAGAGGAAACAGTGTTGTACGAACGCCGATAGTGAAGAAGTGCTCACACTTGGGTGACGATGCTACATGTGCGAGGGAATGAGGAGAGGTCGTCATGTGCGATGGATAGAGGAGCATCGCACGGGCTCTTTGTGTCGAAGCCGCACTCAGGAGATAATTCGTGCGAAGATAGCGTCTGCAATGCTAGGTGAGAGCGTCGTCATGTGCGTCTAGGTGGGCCTGAGACGGTTGAGAGCAAATAAAATAGGCGGAGTGGCATCTCACGTGAGAAAGGGGTGATTTTGACATAGAAAAAAGGTTATGATTTTCTTTTATTTTTATTCAAAACTAATATAACAAAGTTAAAGTAATGTTATTTTATGTTAATTCTAATTTGAGATTTTGTTAATTATAGTAAGAAAGCATAGAAGAAAGGATATTTGGATTGGAACGAGGAGAGTGGATGACGATGAGGGAAAAAGTTAAGGTAAATGAAGTTAATCTTTTGAAATTTTTTATTTAAAATT
>JXCR01071568.1:19781-31711 GCA_002079205.1 Phalaenopsis hybrid cultivar | reverse complement strand
AAGAAATATTTTATTTATTTCATAAAGGCATGAGATCTTTTTTATGATTAAAAGAAAATAATTGAAAATGAAATGACTTTAATGGTTTAAATTAGAGGCAATTACATTTAAACCACTTGAAACTTGCTATTTACAAGTCAATCACCATCTTTCATCCATTTTTTAAATTCTCACTCAAATATCAAAATTCATGGTAAAATCCCATCCCATATTTTTTATTTTTATCAAATTCTCAGTAGTTTGATCATGTTACGCGTAAATTTATTGTTTCGGAACAAACAACAACAACAACAAAGCCTTAATCCCACTACGTGGGGTCGGCTACATGAATCCTTTTTCAACAATAACAACAACAAAGCCTTAATCCCACTACGTGGGGTCGGCTACATGAATCCTTTTTCTCCATTACGACCTATTTAGTGTCATATTTTCATTTAGTTCTAATAAATTAAGTTCATTTTTTATACAATAAACCTAAGTTTTTCTTGGTCTACCTCTATGCCTATGAGTATGAATAAAAATAATAAAAAAATAACTTGAATGAGATTAGCTGAAAATGAGCATAAACGACCTTCTCACTGAATTCTAGAGTAATTAGGACAATGAACTATGATTGCTTCCAAAGAGGCAAAGTGTGAGTTACAGTTTAAAGACAAATGGGTGATAATATGGAGGATCAATTTGAATACTAAACTGTGAGCTAAGTGTGAGCAAAATGTAATGATTGAACTTAAAAAGTCTTATGCGACACCGGATCTGCAAGATATCTACATGCGAAAGAAGAGGGGCGGGTATTTGAAGTGGTCAAAGTTTGGATTTGCATGCATTGAGGCATTTGCATAATTTGTTAATTTTAATTAATTTTTAGATTTAATCTTTCATTCAAACTTTGTGTCTTAAAACTCGTGTCAATTAGCTCAAACTTAGACACGTGAAGATTTTAAAGTCGGTCCAACTAAATTTTAAAATACCCACATATGCTCTAATCAGTGTTAAAGCCTCAATTATATGGTTTGAGAATTCTTGCGGGCTTAAAAAAAGTTCAAATTAAAGTTAAATTTGCATTGAGTAGTGTATGAATTTTTAAGCAATGCGAAAATCTTTTTATCGGAAGTCAAATTAAAATATTCACATACTCTTGAGTGAGCCACCTTGTTTATCGGATAAGATTATATGTCTCATCTTAGTTCGTTAGATTCTCCTCATAAAGATCGGATTTGAAAGATTAACTTTCATCGAGTCAGTCAAATCCTCTTTATATGGATTAAAGTGGATAGGCTTGAGCCCTTATTAAGTTGGGTCTATTCCTTTCTCTCAAGGTTTGAAGTTAACATTATTGATGCCTTTAATGTTGAATAATTTTTAAGTAAATATAAATACCAACACTTAATAATTTTCTCCCTTTTGTTTGTCGTGTTGAATGTAAATCTCAACCAGAGGGTTCCATTCTTAAAATAAAATTCTCAAATATTAATTATTTACATAAATAGAAGATATAAATTAGAAGGGTATATTTTCAATATGAAGCTTAAAATATTATTTAAATATTCTCATTTAATATATATATTATGGTTCTAATCATCTGTAAGTAAAGCAAAATAAACAATATTTAAAATTATCCAAAACTCTAGGGATGTTCTTGTCCTCCAAATATGTCAATTGGATGATCTTTCTTAAAAAATTAAACTTTAAATTATTCAAATTTATAAATGTGTAATTTAAAATTTATTATTTCAAGCTTATTGCAAAATTCATTCACTCTCCAAAACTGTTTTTAAAGGAGACACATTTTGACATTAACCCCAACTCATAAGGAGCGATTGTTTTATCAAATCTATGACTGCATTTACACTCGAAATAATCTCATGCCAGTAAAACGTAGCTCGAGTTTTTTGTCCACATGTTTTGGATAGACCACTTCACAAATTTAATGATCACGACCAGTGCTTTTTGATTGAGTGATTTGGTTAGCTAGCTCCTCTATATGATGGTCACGACTATCGTACATATGTTTTCTAGTTATGTTTATTTGAGCGGTGAAATATAAGGTATATCTGATAGGTTACAAAACTTTCTATAAGTTAAGGTCAACTTGATGTCCTTGTAGACGAACATCCACTTTAAGTGAGGTCGAACTAGGGGTGATGGGTCAGGGTGAAAAGGTTAGGATGGTTGTCGGATGAGAAATAAAAAAGGAAGTGGCGAAATCTACAGTTGGATAGCAGAATCAAGCAGTTCGATGGCTGAGAACTTTTGTTGGACAATAGGCTCGAGCTGTTGATCGAATGTTTGATTGATAATAACAATTGAATGACGAAATAGCAAGGAGGATCTACCACTTGTTATTGGGAAAGTTAAAAAGACACCACTTGCTACATTTGTAATGACCCATTTCAGTTAAGGGGGGAGAGGACACGAAGAGAGCTGAGAGAAATCAAAGAGTTGAGCATAAGAGAGAGGAAGCTAGGAGTCGGGCAGTTGAAACGAAGTGTCGGAAAAACAAGGAGATGAATTCGCCTATAAAATTTCACAAAAGACATACCTGCAGCGTTGAACCATTTTTGGTGCAAAGGTCGATAAGTTGGTGCCTGGTCGATCAAGGGAAAGATGCTCTTGAGGCGTCGTTGAGCTTCAAGCAAGCATTTGGTGCCAATGTAGACGATGAGTCACACACAGGGGAAGAAACTGAAGGAGAAGAAGAGGTTGGCAAACCCTTATCGTGGTGTGGGACATCATCTTCATTGAGGGAGAAAATCCTTGCGCAATGATCGCTCGATCCCTAGCGACTGAAGAAGGGAGGAAGAATGCGACAACGACATTTGTGCGTGTAACATCCTTTTTTTTTAACCAAAGAAGATGAAACGATAAAAATGATCGCTCGATCCCTTGCGACCGAAGAAGGGAGGAAGAATGTGGCAATGACATTCGTGCGTGTAACATCCTTTTTTTTAACCAAAGAAGATGAAACGAGAAAAACCAAAGCGAGGAGTCGGGCAACGAAGAGTCAAAGGAAGAGGAGTTGAGCTGTCATGAAACCAAATAGAAGGGGAAGAAGAATCTAGAAGCTAAGGAAGCCGAAGAGGGGGAGAAGAAGCGAAAGCGTCGTGAAAAGGAATAGGTATGTTCACCTATAAATCGACGCGAGAGAGGGGGTATTGAGGCATAGAAGCAACCCTAAAGACTTATCAGGAAAGTTAAATGGTGACTTCGAGGATTGCACCATTAGGACTGAGCCGGGCCGTTGACAGAGAAGGGAAGCCGAATGATCTGCGGTGCTGATGAGCAGATGAGAGGCAGGTGTCATTGCTTCGTCAAGTTTTGTGCAGAGGAATCCAACCGAGCCGCGGGAAGAGGAATGAGCATCGCAGAGGAGAGGAGGGGCGGCGACTCGTGGGTGTTGCAAAGGAAGAGGAAGTAGGAAGAAGTCCCTTTGTGCGCTTCTCTAAGTCAAATCGAGAGATCGACGTAGGAGGAAGGAGACCTTCGGGTGTGGTTCTCACATGCGGGTCGAGTTAGACCGATGGTTTAGGTAAGGATATTTTTTAGTTAATTAATAATAATTATAATAATAATAAAAATAAAATATTTAAAAATATATTATAGGAAAATAAACATAATAAAATAATAGAAATTTAAAAGTAATAGTTTATTTAAAATAATAAATTTATTAAATATTAAGCTTATGTTAGACTTTAAAATTTTAGAAGAATCGATTTCAAGAACAATAACAAGTTAAGCATCTTTGAGCTGAGTACTTGTACTTTTAAACTATAGTAATAATTTATTTCTTCTTAAATATATTTGCAGTTGATGTTATTTTTGGATGCTTCTTCTTATTGAGTTTTTCTATTCTTTATTGGTCATATGATTGCGAATGTTGTAGCTGTTTACTCATGTATTTTAATTTATGTGTCATATAATATGATTGAATGTGATGATTACATATATTTATGTTGAATGTTTGTATGTGCATGACTGACTATGATGAAACACTTATTGATGATACTAGTGGGGGAACACTAATGTGCCCGTGCACTTTAATGAAAAAGGATATTGATATTGATGTGTATTAATTGACACAATTTTTAGACGGTGTCTCATGTGACATTTATATAGACATGAAATGATATTGATATGATAATGATATATATTTGTTTAAATAACATGTCAAATGTTTATATTGATTTATAAAAAAATTTTAACTGACATGCATATTATTTTTAATTTTTCTTTATTTGCTGTAGTAGTGATATTAGTATTCACTGGCTTGTTTAGATTACAGTTGTTTTAACTAATTTTTTAGGTTTAATCAAATTTTTAAAAGATGAGCGATAGATGAAAAAATATTTATAGAAGACGCGAACTACCATCAACAAAGTAAAAATTTAATTGTATCATTTTAATTTAATTTATAGTGACCCTTTCATATGTTAAATTANTAGATTACAGTTGTTTTAACTAATTTTTTAGGTTTAATTAAATTTTTAAAAGATGAGCGATAGATGAAAAAATATTTATAGAAGACGCGAACTATTTATCAACAAAGTAAAAATTTAATTGTTTCATTTTAATTTAATTTATAGTGACCCTTTCATATGTTAAATTGTGAGTTAATATATAAAATTTAATTCACCTGTTCGACCGTCCGTTTTGTGCGAGAGGTAAATCCGGGCATCACCCACAGTAGAGAAGCTCGCCGAAGGCGGAATTGCGATTCTCTTGCGGATTAGAGTTCAATCGAATGTAATAAAGGTGTTTTTTTGTAATATTTAATAGGAATTTTATAACTAATATATATATATTTATATATATATTTATATATGTATTTGTTATGTATATTACAAAATTATATATATTGCGCTCTCGCTCATGCTCACACTCTNAGTTCAATCGAATGTAATAAAGGTGTTTTTTTGTAATATTTAATAGGAATTTTATAACTAATATATATATATATATATATTTTTATATTTATATATGTATTTGTATTTATGTATATAACAAAATTATTTATATTGCGCTCTCGCTCATGCTCACGCTCTGCTAGGGTTTCGCCATGGCGATCCCTGGTTATTACTCTGCATCTCTTTGTTGATCAAGCTCTGCNACACTCTGTTAGGGTTTCGCCATGGCGATCCCTGGTTATTACTCCACTGCATCTCTTCGTTGATCAAGCTCTACTCGTCGTTTGTCGATTTCGTCACTTCCGTCTGCTTCGCCGTTGTCGCCACTGTCGGCACGTGTCGTCTGCTGCTCGTGCGTCGGCTGCGTAAGGCTCGGTTACTGGTGGCCGTGCCTTCCAGTCGTCGCCTCTCGCCCTCGTGCTTGAGCTGAAATCGCAGGGGCTTCGCGTTTTCGCTCCTGCTCCCTGTTCTGGATTTGGAGTTTGCTCTCTGCTTTGCTTTCTTCACTGTTCTTAACGACGCACCTCCATCTATTGGGGATGACTTCAGATAGATCGTATGCTGTTGCCCTTGCGGGTATCTATGCCTCCGGTACGCCTAAATCGTGTTTTTTCCTTCATTCGTTTAAGTGGGTGGAGAACATCAAGAAATCTGGTAGGAAGAATGAGAAATCTGTCATCTTTTTTACAGAAGCTGAAGGTATTCAACTTGCTTTTTCCTGTCAACTGAATTTGATTGGGAAATTTCTGTATGATTATCCCAAAATAGAGCTGATTCGTAAGAAATTTGAGCTTATGCACCTTGTTGGGGAGTGTAAAATTGGACTGTTAGATAGAAGACACATTTTTATACAACTAAATAATGAAGATGATTACATGCGCTTATTTGCTAGAAGAATAATTTGGATTGATAACAGAGCAATGAAGTTTCTGAAATGGTCTGTGGATTTTGACCCACGAACGAAATCACCAATCACTCCTGTTTGGATTTGCCTCTCTGTTCGGAAATTTCATTATTTTACTAAAAAAATATTGTACTCTATTGCCTCAGCTTATGATAAGCCATTCAAAATGAACATTCCTACCTTTAATCTTTCCCGTCCATTTGAAGCTAGAGTACTTGCTGAAAGAGACATTACTTCATCCGCTTCTAAGAAAATTTGGTTGGACACACAACATCATGGATATTGACAAAAGGTAGTGATTGAACATTTTTCTTCGTATTGTTCGAACTGTCATATGTTCGGTCATTCCAGTTCTTAATGCTACCATCTACACCCCCAACTCAGACTAAAAAACCACACTGCTCCGCCAGAGTCAGTGATTTCATCTCCTCATGATCAGTTCCAAGTTATTAACACTATCGATCATTAAAATGATACCCTTGAAGAAATCATTATTCTCGCAGGCAATTTCACAACCATTCAATCCCCAGTTGTAGCTCTCTCGTCGTTGGAACCTCCTATTGTCGGGGAGAGGGAGATTCTTTAGACCCCACCTGTCCTAGAAACTATCACCGATATTACAGGTGACAATATTTTTACTGCTTCATCAGGTTTAATAAGCTGTTAATGTTACTAAGACTCATGGGGATCTTGATGTGCAAGAGCCTACACCTGTCCGACCAACTTTAGAATCTACTGATCAGATAAGTCAATCTTCGGATAAGAATGACAGATCTACACATCCAGAAGGAAGAAAAAGAATGGAGATTTATTTGAACTCAGGAATCTGATGGATTATACTTTGGTTACTTTGGGCAATGGTAGTCACCTTACCAATTTGTTAGCCGGCTCACTTCCGAGAACTAGCGACAGAGGTAGGACTAAAATGAGACGTCTCTAGCACTTTTGCGTTCTTTGGTGTCTTTTTGGTTTTTTACCTTCATGTATCTTTGCTTTATTTGAGACTTGTGTGTGTTGTATTTTCTGGGTTGGGTTTTTTTTTAAGCTCTCTCATACAACATTTCTGTATCTTTTTTGCTTAAATTATGGAGGTCTACATCNAATAAACATAATAAAATAATAGAAATTTAAAAGTAATAGTTTATTTAAAATAATAAATTTATTAAATATTAAGCTTATGTTAGACTTTAAAATTTTAGAAGAATCGATTTCAAGAACAATAACAAATTAAGCATCTTTGAGCTGAGTACTTGTTCTTTTAAACTATAGTAATAATTTGTTTCTTCTTAAATATATTTGCAGTTGATGTTATTTTGGGATGCTTCTTCTTATTGAGTTTTTCTATTCTTTATTGGTCATATGATTGCGAATGTTGTAGCTGTTTACTCATGCATTTTAATTTATGTGTTATATAATATGATTGAATGTGATGAGTACATATATTTATGTTGAATGCNTAAATTTATTAAATATTAAGCTTATGTTAGACTTTAAAATTTTAGAAGAATCGATTTCAAGAACAATAACAAGTTAAGCATCTTTGAGCTGAGTACTTGTACTTTTAAACTATAGTAATAATTTATTTCTTCTTAAATATATTTGCAGTTGATGTTATTTTTGGATGCTTCTTCTTATTGAGTTTTTCTATTCTTTATTGGTCATATGATTGCGAATGTTGTAGCTGTTTACTCATGTATTTTAATTTATGTGTCATATAATATGATTGAATGTGATGATTACATATATTTATGTTGAATGTTTGTATGTGCATGACTNTTTTTAGGTTTAATTAAATTTTTAAAAGATGAGCGATAGATGAAAAAATATTTATAGAAGACGCGAACTATTTATCAACAAAGTAAAAATTTAATTGTATCATTTTAATTTAATTTATAGTGACCCTTTCATATGTTAAATTGTGAGTTAATATATAAAATTTAATTCACCTGTTCGACCGTCCGTTTTGTGCGAGAGGTAAATCCGGGCATCACCCACAGTAGAGAAGCTCGCCGAAGGCGGAATTGCGATTCTCTTGCGGATTAGAGTTCAATCGAATGTAATAAAGGTGTTTTTTTGTAATATTTAATAGGAATTTTATAACTAATATATATATATTTATATATATATTTATATATGTATTTGTTATGTATATTACAAAATTATATATATTGCGCTCTCGCTCATGCTCACACTCTGTTAGGGTTTCGCCATGGCGATCCCTGGTTATTACTCCACTGCATCTCTTCGTTGATCAAGCTCTACTCGTCGTTTGTCGATTTCGTCACTTCCGTCTGCTTCGCCGTTGTCGCCACTGTCGGCATGTGTCGTCTGCTGCTCGTGCGTCGGCTGCGTAAGGCTCGGTTACTGGTGGCCGTGCCTTCCAGTCGTCGCCTCTCGCCCTCGTGCTCGAGCTGAAATCGCAGGGGCTTCGCGTTTCCGCTCCTGCTCCCTATTCTGGATTTGGAGTTTGCTCTCTGCTTTGCTTTCTTCACTGTTCTTAACGACGCACCTCCATCTATTGGGGATGACTTCGGACAGATCGTATGCTGCTGCCCTTGCGGGTGTCTATGCCTCCGGTACGCCTAAATCGAGTTCTTTCCTTCATTCGTTTAAGTGGGTGGAGAACATCAAGAAATCTGGTAGGAAGAATGAGAAATCTGTCATCTTTTTTACAGAAGCTGAAGGTATTCAACTTGCTTTTTCCTGTCAACTGAATTTGATTGGGAAATTTCTGTATGACTATCCCAAAATATAGCTGATTCTTAAGAAATTTGAGCTTATGCACCTTGTTGGGAGTGTAAAATTGGACTGTTAGATAGAAGACACATTTTTATACAACTAAATAATGAAGATGATTACTTGCGCTTATTTGCTAGAAGAATAATTTGGATTGATAACAGAGCAATGAAGTTTCTGAAATGGTCTGTGGATTTTGACCCACGGACGAAATCACCAATCACTCTGGTTTGGATTTGCCTCCATGTTCGGAAATTTCATTATTTTACTAAAAAAATATTGTACTCTATTGCCTCAGCTTATGGTAAGCCATTCAAAATGAACATTCCTACCTTTAATCTTTCCCGTCCATTTGAAGCTAGAGTACTTGCTGAAAGAGACATTACTTCATCCGCTTCTAAGAAAATTTGGTTGGACACACAACATCATGGATATTGACAAAAGGTAGTGATTGAACATTTTTCTTCGTATTGTTCGAACTGTCGTATGTTCGGTCATTCCAGTTCTTAATGCCAACATCTACACCCCCAATTCAGACAAAAAAACCACACTGCTCCGCCAGAGGCAGTGATTTCATCTCCTCATGATCAGTTCCAAGTTATTAACACTATCGATTATCAAAATGATACCCTTGAAGAAATCATTATTCTTGCAGACAATTTCACAACCATTCAATCCCCAGTTGTAGCTCTCTCGTCGTTGGAACCTCCTATTGTCGGGGAGAGGGAGATTCTTTAGACCCCACCTATCCTAGAAACTATCACCGATATTACAGGTGACAATATTTTTACTGCTTCATCAGGTTTAACAAGCTGTTAATGTTACTAAGACTCATGGGGATCATGATGTGCAAGAGCCTACACCTGTCCGACAACTTTAGAATCTACTGATCATATAAGTCAATCTTCGGATAAGAATGACAGATCTACACATCCAGAAGGAAGAAAAAGAATGGAGATTTATTTGAACTCAGGAATCTGATGGATTATACTTTGGTTACTTTGGGCAATGGTAGTCACCTTACCAATTTGTTAGCCGGCTCACTTCCGAGAACTAGCGACAGAGGTAGGACTAAAATGAGACGTCTCTAGCACTTTTGCGCTCTTTGGTGTCTTTTTGGTTTTTTACCTTCATGTATCTTTGCTTTATTTGAGATTTGTGTGTGTTGTATTTTGTGGATTGGGTTTTTTTTTAGGCTCTCTCATACAACATTTCTGTATCTTTTTTGCTTAAATTATGGAGGTCTACATCAGAGTTTAAAGACCTTCGTTTAAGTAGATCTAAAACTGAATACATGGAATGTAATTTTAGTAGTAATAGCTCTAGTGACAGAAGTGTGACTTTGGGTGATCAAATTATTAAAAGGTATGAACGATTTAGATATCTTGGGTCCGTTGTTCAAAGTGATGGTGATATAGATGGGGATGTTAATAGTAGAATTCAAGTTGGTTGGTTGAAGTGGAGGAATGCTTCGAAACTTTTGTGTGATAGAAAAGTACGCTTAGACTGAAAGGAAAATTTTATAAGACGGTGGTGAGACCTGCAATATTCTATGGCACTGAATGTTGGCTTTTAAAAGAGAAGCATAATAATAAGTTGAGTGTTTTCGAGATGAGAATGATTAGGTGGATGAGTGACTTTACACTTAGAGACAAAATGCGAAATGAATATATTCGTGATTGGGTTGGTGTAGCTCCTGTGACATACAAAGTTAGAGAAATTCGTCTTATAGATGGTTTGGTCACGTTAAACGTCAACGATCTNTAGACTGAAAGGAAAATTTTATAAGACGGTGGTGAGACCTGCAATATTCTATGGCACTGAATGTTGGCTTTTCAAAGAGAAGCATAATAATAAGTTAAGTGTTGCCGAGATGAGAATAATTAGGTGGATGAGTGGAAAATTTTATAAGACGGTGGTGAGACCCTGTAATGCTCTATGGCGCTGAATGTTGGCCTTTAAAAACGTTTATAAGACAGTGGTGAGACCTGCAATGCTCTATGGCGCTGAATGTTGGCCTTTAAAAGAGAAACATAATATGGTGGTAAGACCTGCAATGCTCTATGGCGCTGAATGTTGGCCTTTAAAAGAGAAGCATAATAATAAAGATTAAGTGTTGCCGAGATGAGAATGATTAGGTGGATGAGTGGCTTTACACTTAGAGACAAAATGCTAGTGTTGCGAGATGAGAATGATTAGGTGGATGAGTGACTTTACACTTAGAGACAAAATGCGAAATGAATATATTCGTGATTGGGTTGGTGTAGCTCCTGTGACGGACAAAGTTAGAGAAATTCGTCTTATAGATGGTTTGGTCACATTAAACGTCGACGATCTANCAATTTTTTGCACATATATCATTTTATCTAAGCATTAAAATGATGTATTTCAATTTTGTAGAAATTGAAATATTTATCTGATATAATTATAAAAATTAATGTTTAGGAGTTAGGTATGTAAATACATAAGAATTGGGTTGTATGCATGAGTGAAATGCTTTTAGAATACCGTTGGAGAGACCTGCGTAAGAAAGGTAAATGAAGCAAGTTCATGTGTTCTCCAGACCTAAATTATGTCTCATCTCGATGATTCTTCTCCGGTGAAGCGGAGAAGGTGATATAGAGAGGGAGAAAGAACCAAGAAATTCAGAGAATGTTATGGCGTAAGATCTCCGGGGAAGGCCTAGAAAAGTCCAAAACAATAAAATATGAAGTGCAGTGCCTAAAGTCAGCTTATGGTGCCTTGATGAAAACGTATGGGATGTTGAGCTGCCCATAAATGATGATGTGGCATATGCTTATCTCTTATGTCAGTCATGACATTTGCATTCTGTCAATTTTGAGGATCACCGGTGAGGCGAGCTTCATAAAAGAAGTTGATTGATTAGTCTGTCAGATGAAATCAACAAATTAGTTAAGTGGATCAATTCGGCGGGTCAGCTCGGTAGCTGATAGAGGACAACTGATACATCGGTAAATGAGGTCATCAGGTCATCTCAAGAGATTATTTGAGTGATGGATCTTCAGAGTAGATCTTTGATCGATAAAAGATAGTTTTTTGTATACAGAATGTAAATGGTCCAATTTTAAAAAACATAGATGTAAAACTGATCTAGATTGGTTGGTTTCTTTATGGGGTCAAAATAGAGGAGAAATTTGATTTGCCCGATCAACGATACTTGGATGGGCTAGAGATTAGATTGAATAATTTTGAGTCAATCTTGGTGTACATCATGAATGTGCCAGCTCAAATCCCGAGAAGATTAAACAATCTATTAGAAAAGAAATGCAACAAAGAAGAGCCCACCAACAGGAGACTAAGAGACCCATTTATCAAATAGGATGCAGTCATCCGAGCCAAGAATGAAGGCTGATCACGCCAGGAGA
>JXCR01071555.1:0-12953 GCA_002079205.1 Phalaenopsis hybrid cultivar | reverse complement strand
ATGTAATGTATTTTGCTCTCCATGAGATGGTTTGGTCTTTGTAATCTATAATCGTCTTGTTTGTTCTAAAATATATCTTTTTGTCTAGAAAAATTCTTCAAAAAATAAAATTCATGTGTCATTCGGGTAAATGTAGCAAATTAAATTAAAGGAAGATTCATAATACAATATTAGGTATTAAAGTGGCATAAAATACATACATCTATTTCTTACAAAAAAACCGTAGGTTGCTCTATATCATCTATTGTTTTAATGCCCTATATCATATTCTACAAAACGTTGCCCATTGCCCAAGTAAATAAACTCTTCATATCAAGAATTTACACCAAAAGCATAAATTAGTAACATTATAATGCACAAGAAATCAATGGAAGTCTTCAAGGCTTAATTATAGAGAACAAAAACCCAGCCTAGATGAAAAATCGAGGAAAGAAAGAGTTCTTAGAAAATAGATTATGAAAGCTTCGACAGATGCAAGGCTTGAGATACAGAGAGAAAGGAAGAGGAAAATATTGTGGCTAGAAGAAGGTGAAGAGGATATTGGACATTGTGGGGCTGTCTAACAATGGATTTATGTCGGATTTATGTAGGATGTAAGCTGAATCCTGCCAGACAGTCATTTTGCGCAAAATAAATCCCTTGATTTCATAAATCTAGATTCTAATGATTTCAACTGTCAATCTCATAAATCCTAAATCTTATGAATTGATGAATTTAACTTCACAGGGCTTGGGATTTAAGTTCGCAGGCTTCTAATTGGCTCCACCCTGTCATACTAAATCCCCGTTGAAATTGCCAAACAATTCTATCAGATTTACGGAATTTAACAAAATACGTTGCCACACAAATTTCCGACTTTAACCCATCCAGGATTTAGTGAATCCGGATTTACGGGAAGTGCTAAATCATGCTTCAAATGAGAAATAGCATTGGAGACAGAATGAAAGCAAAAGTTCATTTCTTCAATCATCAATAACACATTTTTAGGCACATTCCTAAGCCTGCAATATCTAATTGTATTAAGTGAGATCTGTCCTGATAGCATCGAACAAATTGAAGCATGTCCTAATCTATGTTGCTCTCCTGGCGAGGGTTTTCATGAAAATCATGAAGATCATATAGAATCACATAAGGTGTTGAATCACACGAGTATGACAAATTTCCAGAGCGAGCAGACAAACATATGTAGACCATTCCTACACGACGAAGGCTAAACCTAATCGCATGAAAAATGCAGTAACTGATAAAAAAGAGTTGGATGGAACCAGGTCGGCGCTCTTCTTGCAATCTTGTTAAGGCAGCTAAATCCCGAATAGGGGACTTGGAGTGAAACAATATAAGAGAGAGGAGCGAGTGCGAGAGAATGAACGACAAATGAGGGCAAGGCATTCGGGTAGGAGCCAAGGTGGTGATTGATGCCTTCAACTAGGTCATGTAACGTTGAAGCAAGAGCAAGGAAGAACTCCCTATTCATTGGCTTTGACAAATTCAATGAGGCCAATGAGAAAGAAACTGGGGGAGGGTAAAAGGGAAAGTTGTACTGATACCTTCCTCTCTCTCCTGTTCTTACACCATCATCATCTTCTTCATGCCTCTTTCAACAAATGCATAAATTTCATTTTGTTGATTTGGTGCCTGTGGTGCCTTGTGAATATGAATTACGGAGAGGGGCTTATATAGAAATGGATTAAGATAACACCCGAACATGTGAAACCCTAGCCTACATTTAGGGTGTGTTTGGGGGAGGGCAGGTGCTCTTTTTTTTCATGGTTGGGGGTGGCGGTGCCGCCGTCACTTCTCGCGGTTTGGTGCGAACGCCGAAAGCCACCTATATGTCACGGCCCAGCTTCGTCGACACGACTTTTACTCCCGTGCCCTGCGACCCTCCTCTTCTCCGACCGGTGACGGTTCCTGGTCATCTTACTCCTGTTCTCCTTGTCCTTGTCTTTCTCTTCTCACTATCTCCCCACAACAGCGGTAAGAAATTTTGGTCCTTTTCCCTTTACATCTGTTGCTGTGTAAGTATGATTTGCTGGTGATTTTTTTGGGGTACTGCTGAGTTTGTCTTTCTTGTTCTGAATAACAAATTGGATGGTTGAATCTTGTTGTGTAGCATTTTGCAAGATGCAATTGCACAAATTGTAATGCATTTTGTTGTTCGCCATATGATACTTGCACGTATCATGAATGTATTCTAATGTATTATTTGCATGTTTTTCAATGCTTGCACAAATTTTATGCCAATAAGGGTGAATTAAAATCGCCATAAATTTGTGCAAGATATGAAATCATCCACAACATTAATGTTTGCACAAGTGATGTCTCATCGAGTTCACAAATGTTTCTTCTTAATACTTCAAATTGTTTTTTGTCTGATTGCAAGTATATTGCAGATCCGATGGTGTGGAAAAAATAAGTTAGAATCTTTAAGATGCTTTCAAATGTCATTGTTTTATATTTTTACATTTAAAATTTAATGTGGATCTGATGTTTGCAGTGCGGGAGAGCTGGGAAACAATTTGGGCTGGTGAGGTTTTTGACCGATGCAGGAGCTGAAGCAAAGGAGAAAATTGGGTCTCACTTGGTCACTGGAGAGTGAGCTGTAGATGGTGTTATGTAGAAAGAAAGGAGAAATCTTGGGAGGGAAGAGCTATGGACGAGAGTGAGGTTGAGGCTCTGTTTGGGGCTCACAGTTTAGTAGATGGAGTTATTATGTCTTCTAGATATTTTACCTTTTAATAGAATGATTAGTAATTTTTTTACAGCTATCACACTGTAGTAGATGGAGGTATACAAATTGCTTCTTTCCAAAAGAAATTCTATAAAGTGGCAACAAAATTTGGCCAAATAAAACTATGGTAGTTTTCTACAATATAAAATCATGAAAAGAACTGCCTTGAGCGGACCCTTCCTAGTAGAAATGCTTAAAAGTTCTATTCTAATATGTTTGGTTTTGATTAACTACTATGGCATGAAGAAAAGATGAAGGGTTACAGATGTTTCCTGCCTTTTTCATCGGCTTTAATTGTATTTACATAAACTTGACAGTTGACTAAACAATATTTGGATGTTGTTTTTTCATCTCATTGCATTTATAATATCGACATTAGATTATTATTAACAATATTTGTCATTTGTTTTTTTCTTCTGTTGCAGTCAGAAAAATATGAGCTCAAGGAATTCAGGAACAGAACGATGATTACTCTGCCACCGTGGCCTCCAAACTTCCCTATTGATGTCACGTCGGTCGCACAACTACGGGACAAAGTTCTATAGCTGCCCACGGAGCATCGCACAACAGTGTGACTTTTTCTGTTGGGCAGACAGTTCAAAGGATTGCCCTGACGACGTTGATCGGGAATGGAAAACATCACTCAAGGAAAGTCTAGCACAGGAGCTACACTGTCTGAATGTTAAAAATAATATAATCGTCTTATTAATTGTCATTTTAATAGTTTTAGACTTTTTTTTTGCACTCTTGATACTCACTGTGAAGTGAGGTGCGTATCTGTAATTTTGTACTATTTTCAAGTGAAATTTTGTCTTAAAAGTTTTACATTTGAAATGAATTTGGTCGTATATTGAAATGCAATCTAAGAATTATTATTATAATGTTATATTGCAATCTATCTTTCAAGTTAACTGAAAATTATTACTGGCTAGGGAATTGCAGTATTGTTGTTCTACATGTTTGAATTATGTTTCTTCCAGTTCTCCTTGTTGCATTATACACACACAATCCATCCCACTACAATATTTAGATATTACAATCTCCATTTGGTAGCTTGAAACTGTTGAGAATATGTTGAAAGCAGTGATTTTTGACTTCTTAAGTTTGTAGCTGTTGAGAATATGTTGCAAGCAGTGAATTCTGGAAACAATGAATTTTGTTATTTCAATCTCCATTTTGCTTTATAGATTGCATTTGGTAGCTTGAAACTGTTGAGAATATGTTGGAAGCAGTGAATTCTGCCTTCTTCAGTTTGTAACAGTGGTTTCTGGATGTGATGCCAAATATTTGAGTGTTATGTATGTAAATATGAAAGTTTAGGTTTTAAATCAGTAAATGTATAAGAATTGTGTGTATGTAAATGCAATTTTATTTTCTTATTTAAAATAAAGTAATCATCATTCTCATGAAGACGAACGGTTAGTGTACAGTATGTTAAGCATTTTGTATGGACATATTCTTCCAATGAAAGAAGCTTAAACCCTTCTTTCATAGTAGTTGCTGCAGCAATTTAAGTTTCTCTGGGTGGGCTCTCAGCGTTAATGCAAATTGAAGCTGATTTTACTTCATTGTGATTGTCTCATCTATACAGTTGTTAAGGGAGAGTAGTTTGAAGGATGTGTCCATATTTCAAGATTTATCTTATGGATCATTTGGTTGCTAGCAGATAAAAACTTGTTTAAGAGAGTGCTAATTTCGTTCTCACTTATTTTGATTATGAAAATATAATTATCTTCTTTGAGGGTTTTAAGTGTTCGTAGACTTTCAAAGTAATAATTGATTTCCAACAACTTTCAAGCTAATAATGAATTCAAATAAATTCATCATTATTTTTAACATGTTCTTAAACTTCAAAATAAATTCATCATTATTTTGAATTTCTGCTTTAGAATTATCAAATAAATGGGTATCACAATTTTGTTACAAAGAAATTTACTGAACAGGGGCAGAACGATCAGTTTTCCAGAAATAGCTGCCCCATAGTTGTTTTCACGCAGCTGTAACAAATAGACAGCCAGTTTCCCTACAACAACTTTCCCGCAGCTGCGCTGCAACAGCTTCCTGAGGCAACGCAGTTGCAGCTGCGCCAAACAAAGTCTTACTTGCTAAATTCTTTCATATATCGGTGCTATCTAATTATCAGACCTATGTTAATATACATATAATTGGAGCATTAGATGCATACCACCCACTTTCTATGTATTTACATGTCTAACACTTAAACTTTACTTTTGTATTTCTACCACCCAAATCCTTTGTATCTTTAAAAAGTGAAATTCTACATTAAAAATGTGCCAGCACTGATCCTGAGGAGATCTAACGGTTCATATCCTACAAAAAGTACGACAAAAGAGGATGCACTAATGATGAGCAAGAGGTTATCTAGCAAAGTGTTGTCGTACGAGCCTCAATTTCTCTATTCTTAAAATGACTTCCTTGATCACTAATGATCACTAGACATTTCAAATCTACTGAAGATATTATTTTTTTAAGAATTTAACGACACTTTGAGCATCACAATTTAAAATAGCTACTTCCTCAATGCATTTTGAGATATAGTCCACAGCTATCAGAATATTAACATTTCTAAAATATGGTACAAATGGTCCCATAAAATTCAAAACCCCATGCATCAAAGATTTCAATCTCCAAAGTAAAATTGAGAGTCATTTTATCACGTTTAGAAATCTTGTCTACTCTCTGACACTCATTACCAACTTTTATATATGTATTCACATCCCTAAAACGAGTACGCCAACTAAAATTCAGATTGCAAAATCTTAAATGTAGTTTTATAAACACCAAAATATCTCCCAAATTCTGAATCATTACATTTCTTAATAATTTCTTGAGTTTCTTCTAAAGTTACACATTTTCCAATTGCTTATCCTTACACCATTTATACAAATATGAGTCATCGCAGAAGTAAGATCTAACATCATGATTAAACTTTTTTCGTTTGTGGTATGTTAACATAATATCACCAACAATGAAATTTACTATGTCAGCATATCACAGAATGCGACACTTAGTAATACATACAGTTGCTCGTTAGAAAAAATTCTCATTAATTTCATCTTCATGAATGTATGAATTTTCTTGATCCAGTCTGGATAAATGGTCAGTGATTTGATTATTTGAGCCCTTCATATCCACTACATTTATATCAAACTCCCACAACAAAAGGACTCATCTAATCAATCATGGTTTAGCGTCCTTTTTTTATTATTCGAGCCCTTCATATCCACTACATTTATATCAAACTCCTGCAACAAAAGGACTCATCTAATCAATCATGGTTTAGCATCCTTTTTTGTCATAAGACATCTAATAACAGAAAAATCGGTATGAATAATATATTTGATTCCAATTAAATAAGATCTAAATTTATCAAAAACATATATTATAGCCAATAATTTCTTCTCAGTTGTAGTATAAATGATTGAGCTTCATTAAGAGTCCTGCTAGCATAATATATAGCTTTGAACATTATATCATATATTTGCCCTAAAACTGCCCCAATAACAAAGTCACTAACATCGCACATCAACTCAAATAGTCTCCCTCAATCAGGTGAGACTATAATAGGAGTGACTAATTTCTATTTCAATATATTGAAGGCATTTATGCAATCTTGATCAGGGAACCCTTTTCTAAGAGACTGTATAAATGTTTGACAAATTTAGAAAAATCTTTTATATATGGTCTATAAAATCTAGAATGTCCAAGAAAACTTAGAACTCCCCTCACGTTAATGGGTGGTGACAGTTTTTTCAATAACTTGAACTTTCACCAGGTTCGCTTCTTTGCCTCTTTCAAATATTTATGTCTTAAAATAATACCTCATGTGGTCATGAATTGACATTTCTCCCAATTGAACACAAGGTTAGTCTCTTCACAGTGTTTTAACACTTTAGCTAGATGATCTAAATAGGAATCAAATGAAGTTCCAAACACTGAGAAATCATCCATGTAGTCTTTTCTTGATCCTCAGCAGCTATGGTTATTTGATGATATCCAAAATATCCATCTAGAAAGCAAAAGTATCGGTGGTCTGCTAGCCTATTTAACATATGATCCAGAAAGGGTAAACGAAAGTGATCTTTCCTAGTGGTTGAATTCAATTTCCTGTAGTTAATACAAATTTGCCACCCTGTGACATATCTAGTAGGAATTAGTTCATTATGTGTATTCATAGATACTGATACTCCCCCCTTCTTAGGAACACATTGAATATGACTAACATAAACACTATTTAATATAGGTTAGATAATACTTGCATCTAGCCACTTTAATATTTCTTTTTTGATAACTTCTTTCATAATTAGATTTAATATCCATTGAGGATCTACCCGAAGTTTATGATTATCTTTCATCAGGATCCTATGCACACAAAAAGACGGACTAATTCCCTTAATATCTGTTAAGGTCCATCCGAAAATTTTCTCATAATTCCTCAAAATTTCTATTAATTTTTTTTCTTATGAATGATTTAAATCTGAGGATAAAATAATCGATAATGTTGATGACTTCCCCAAATAAGCATACTTGAGATATGTGGGAACACCTTCATCTCAAATTCAGGTGGTTCCTCAACAGAAGGAATAAGAGGTTTACTATGTGCTGTTGTATCTAAAATTTAAAACCTCTCTATAAATTTCAAATCTTCAGTAATTAATAGGTCTGATTCATCCTGAAAGTATGTGTCTTTCTTGTTATCTACTCTAGCTCTACTAATTTTACTACGTAATTTTCCAAAAAATGGCTACAACACAAATAACCAATTAAGTCCATCCAAAAATAAACATCTTCATTTCCTTTAGAGGGACACTTCATAGATTTTTAGACATTAAATGTAATTTCCTAATCATTTACTCTTATTGTTAATTCACCTTTTGCACATCTATCATAGCTTATTTGGTATGTAGGAAATGATCAGGAAGTTACATTATGGATTACAAGCTAAGAAATGATCATAGCTTGTCTGGTAGGTAGGAAATGATAAAAAATAAGCATCTTCATTTCCTTAGGTTTTTTCTGTTTTTGCAGTATCCTTTTCAACCTCAATCTCTTTCCGAACTACATCCTCCAACTCTATTCCATTTCTTAATTGGATAGCTTTAACATGTTCACTATTCTTATCCTTAGAGTTTATCTTTGTGTTGCTAGGAAGAGTTCCTTGGGGCTAATTACTATATGAGTTAGCAATTTATCCCTTCTATATATTCCTTATTGTTGCACCTTAACTTTGTAGTTGATTCCCTATTTGTAATACAACCTCCTCCAAAGACAACTTCTTCTCCTTAAATTGTGGATTAGAGTTAAATCATTGAGGATAAGAAGGTATGTAATTGGTACTACCCTGGTTACTCCAGTTTCTTAAGGGATTTTCTTAGTTATTTCCCCATTTTTGGTTTCCCCCACCATAATTTTTATTCCAATTAAGGTTAGGATAGTTCTTCCAAACTGGGTTATAGAAGTTAGAATAAGGGTTATTAGGCCTTTTGTTAATTGCATTTAAGGTCTCAAACGATGAATTACTAGTTAAGGTTATAATGTATGATTGAATTTTTCTTAATCACTGAAGGTACTTGATTCATTCTAAATTGATCTAACTTCCTTGATATTACTGCTACCTGAGAAGTTAGAATTGTCAGCACATTTGTATCATGCACACTAGCTACCTTCTAAGGTTTACTCTTTCAAAAGGCTATTAGAAGTTGTTAGTAGTCATTTTTTCAATCAAAGAGTAAGCCTCATCAAATGGCTTTTGACATGAGTGAACCACTAGCAACACATCAATAATAGACAAAAGTGATCCTACTAAACCGTTGTAAAAAGTATGGATAATTAGTAAATCAGACAGAGCATGATGTGGACACTTCCTGAGAAGTTCCTTAAATCATTCTCATGCCTCATAAATTGACTCACCTTCTAACTGCAAAATGAAGTAATATCATTCTTAAGTTTAGCTGTTTTTGAAGATGGGAAATATTTCACTAGGAATTAATGGGCTAAGTCACTCCAAGTTTTGATCAATCAAGGTGTTAATGAGTTCAACAAAAAATTAGCTTTATCTCTCAAAGAAAAGAGAAAAAGCATAAGCCTAACAATGTTGTTTGACACACCATTATAATGAAATGTAGCACAAAGTTTCAGAAAATTTGCTAAGTGTAAATTTGGATCCTCAGATAAAGTTCACCCAAAATTGGTTGTTTTGCACCATTTGGGTAACAACATACTTAAGTTCAAAAGTGTTAGCTTCTACAACATGGTTTTGAATACTTAAGTGAATTTCAACTACTGTAGGATTATCATTGTCCTTTAATGGTCTCTACGCGTTATGATGTTTATTAATTGGTATTTGGTTATCTAAATTGTTTTGTTGAATGTTCGTCATTTCTCCTACAAGTTCTTGAAGTCTTTTTTATTTTCTAACTTTCCTAATAATTTTCTCTAGTTCTGAATCATACAGTACAAGTCTCGAAGGTCCTGCACTATGCATCCACCAACTAATAATCCCACTAATTAGTTTTACTCAAACACACTAAAAATATTCAAAATAACATTTTTTTTCTTTTTCAAACAAACAAACAAATATAATCAAAAATATAATTTTACAAATTGAAATTTTCCAAGTCTAAGTCCTAATGGATTCAATTAAAATTCTCTTAACTTAACTACACCGCTGCTTTCCCCGCAATGATGCCAAAAAATTGATGCAAAAATTTGGGGTGTGCTCGCTCATAGTTTTGTGTGTGTACTATGAGTTATTGAACTTAATTTGTGCAGCAATGTAGCACTACACCTTTGTTTCCCAACAACGAACCCAAAATATTAATGTGTGTGTTGTACCACCAAGTTTGCTTCCATGTCAGGTGTTCTTGCACCCCTCTGTATCACTTAAGCGTACGTGGTCGTTTCAAGTAATACCAGTTTTTTGATCCCGGATTGTTGATCCCACATGGAAAAAGGTGTTACTGTCTTAAGAAAAATTCTAGCCTACTAAACTAGTTCTTAGATTGGAAGTCTTGATAGTTTTAAGGTTATACTAAAGATTTAATCTAATTAACAATTCTACTAATTATATGAAAGTTTGAAGGAAATCAAGTGATAAGGTTACCTTCCCCTTTGCATTGGTATGAGGTGTCTAAATAGTGAATGCAATAAATTGAAAGTGTTGTAAGTGACAAATATTAGCAATTATCTTATTTACCCTCTTTCAAGTGCATAAAGAAGTTTGGTTCAACTGGTTTTAATTCCTTAAATCCCAGTTTGAACCCAATAAAGAGTGTTTATCTATCAATTTGCATCTCCCTAAGGTTATTTTTACTTCATACCATATAGTTCAAAGTGATTTTTCCTAGTTGTTCTTGCTATAACTCTCCAAAGTCTTTATGGGTTCACAATAAATTTAAACCATTTGGCCAAAATAATAAGTAAACAAAGCACATAAGGAAAAGCATCAGTTTAAATAGTAAAAACCAAGGGGAAAGGTAAAATGGAACTACCCACAAAGCATAGAGAAATTGCGACAACACATCTTTAAAACAAAATAATCCACTAGAATTGTGTATAAAGTAACTTACAACATAAAGAAGTCTACAAAACTTAGTTTTTTTTCTTTAACAAACACTAATAATTTCTCACAATAAGATCTCCTAAGTCCTTGATGCCTTGGTGAGGAACCTCTCTACAATATCCCTCCAAATCCTCACCAAACTCTGAAATAAAAAGCAAATTAAACTAGAATTAAACACTAGACTTCCCCTAGGATTTCCTTTAGGGTTCAGAGGTTTTTCCCCTCCCTTAGGCTGCCTAGAATTGCTCTAAACATCACGAAAGGCTGAATATATTCACAACATAACCGTCGAAGCAACTGCTGAAAGCCCGCAAAACAGTTGCGGGCGCCAAGCTCTCTGTTTGGTTTGGCTAAAATTGGCGCCTAGGCACCAAGTGGATGGCGCTAAGGCCCTACCCTAAGGACCTTGGCGCCATCCAATTGGTGTCTGGTTTGGCTAAAACGTGCCAACCACTCGTGGGAATCACATCAACCGTCAATTTTCAGATCTGGGTCAACAAAAGGCAGCAGATGGTCAGGTATTACTTCAAGGGGGAGGTCCAACTGGAGCCTCCGGAGCAGGATGTAGCCCACCCCTCGGGACTTTCACTGCTTCATTTACAACATTAGAATGTGTCATTAGAGTGAACAAAAAAAAAAAACCAAATAGGGAAGAAAAATTACCAATCAATCTATGTATTTATAGCGTATGTAGACTCTCCTCAACAGGCGGAGGAACATCACCTTGAACTTCCTCTCTAATCTAAGTCTGAGGTACGACACCTTCCGACAGCAGAGTGTGTGCGACCACCTCTGCAAGCTGCCATTCCAGAGGTGACAGTTGGGTCAGTAACTATAGGAGTGGATTAGACGCCAAGTCAGATACATTTGATGCGTATTCCCATCTGTCTACCCACCTATAATTGCAGCATAGAGTCAGAGGACTCTATAATCCCCTATACCCTCTACTTTTTTAACATCGCCTACTTCATCGAACTCCCTTTTGGCCAACTCTTTGGTACTAGTTGTTTGTTTCTCATCTTCCAGACCCTACTTAGTCGACCCACCCTCTTCAACAATTTTCTCTTTTGGATTTGGTCAACAACTCTCCGGTTTTCTCTTTTTCTCACTCCCTATAGGGTAAATCTTAGAAGTAGGAAGCCTGATGACACCCATCAGAGCCTCCTCGTTCACAGGTTTCTTAGCACCCGCACCCGACATTCTAGTCCTCTGCTATAAACGACTGAAGGGCAAGGTAATTCCAGAAATGAGAAAGGGAAGCATTGATCACACTCTATTTATAGGAAAAATGACATAGAAATCCAAGGAGTACAATTATTAGCAGTACTTATTTCTCATTTCATTTAATTCTTTAATTCTCATGACAATTGTTACTTTCAAAGAAGTAAGTGAATTAGAAAACAAAATATATACATCAGAAATGTGACTGGATGAATCTCAAGGAAATTTAATGATTTAAGCAAAGAAAGTAGCAAGAGAATGAGCTATTTAGCATCATGTCAGTCGATCGAATCATAGGCCGACCAAACAAAAGTTCGTTCTAACTCAAGAAGGCCGTACACCTAGACCGACAACAACTCAACCGATGCAAAGACATTCACAAGATCAATAATAACTTAGCGGTACTCTCACCTAACATTTTATGAAGATTTATCCAGGGAAGGAAGACTGCTTATTAGATTACAGTGATACACTCTCTGCCTGATGGAATAACCCTTTTTAAGGAAAATGAATTTACACGATGGAATCCCCCAGAAAAATTGACCGAAGACCTGTTAGTTAGCCAAATGAATTTTGGTCGACCAAACGAATATCATACGACCAAGTCAAGCAGTTGTAAACATGAAACGGTGCTAGTAGCAGTCACAAATACGGAACATTGTCATTAAGTGAGAGGTAATCATGTAATTTACTAGACATCCCATATGACCTATAAATAAGGAGGTCTACTATTGAGTTTATTCCTAGAGAATTAACATTACTTTTGACCTAACACTTTCTTCTTTTTCTCCAAATTTCTCTCATTCCTCTTATCTGACCAACGTCTTATTACTTGGGCGTGACCCGAATAACATTTTGTGATTTAACACTATAGATATGTATGCATGTATGTGATAACGACCTAGAAGTTCATACTTGGATATCACAAGATGTATTGTGCAGGAATCACTATGTCCACGTTCAAATGGAGAAAAAGGGTTCCTAAATGAAAAGTTGCAATTTTAATTTTTATTGGTTATTGATCCGACAATCTTGAGAATTTTCTTCAGTATGATCATATTGTCCTAATCATACTGGAGTATTTTCTGACTTGTAATTGAAAAATAAACGAGTAAAACCAATACAAATTTGTTGTACATAAAGAGATATTCTACATAATTCACCGAGAAGAACTATCGAAATAAATAAATAAATAAATACACACACACATATGCGCCGTGTACTTAGATCAGTTGGTCAGACATCTGTTTGTGAGTTTTAAGTCTCCTCTAGTGAGGCGTTCGATTCCCCCCGGTGGAATGTGCGGTACTCGAACTATTAGGCGCATTGGGAATGACCGAGGCTCGTATAATAACATATATATATATATATATATATACATACATACATACATATATCCGTGTGTGTGTGTGTGTCTCT
>JXCR01071541.1:502406-560642 GCA_002079205.1 Phalaenopsis hybrid cultivar | reverse complement strand
TGTTTGTTGTTGAAAATATTTCGGTTGTTATAACCTTGATTTATGTTCACTTGGCTATTTTTGTACAACTTTTTTTTAGAATAAGAACAAATTGTTTGTTTGATGCAGAAATGAGATACAGGAAAATGCAGATGATAATTTTAATGAACATAAAAAGGATGACTCGTCAATATATGATGTAAGTACTTTTGAAGATTATNTAATTTTAATGAACATAAAAAGGATGACTCGTCAATATATGATGTAAGTACTTTTGAAGATTATTTTTTTTTCAGTACAGCTTTTCAAAGTCATAGATTTAATTCTTTTTCTTAAACATTATATTTTGCGCATGATACCCAAGTTTAACTAAATAATAATAGGAATGTAAATAATATTACTGAATAGGGTAATAGGCGGTTATAACCACACATGCTTGACAAGGAAATACAACAAAGCAAACAAATACAGCTAAATGTATTCAAAGGTGATCGTCTGTTTGGTGAGTGGACGACAGGAGGAAGGTGACGAGGTGGTGGATGGTTGTAGGAGGAAGGGGAAGTTGCTAGGGATTGTGATGGGGAAAGGTGGAGGTTGGCCGGCTGAAAGAAAGCAAGTAGGGGCTAGTTGGAGGGCTGAAACAACATCAAACAACTAGGAGCGGCTCATTTGGGCCGCGAAAGGGAGGAGGAATGAAGAAGTAAGCGATGGGGAATATGTGGGATTGCAGGACAACAAAGGTAGGGCAGTCCCCGGGCTGTGACAACGAGGGGGATGGTTGGACAACAAAGATGGTTAGTTGGAATGAATGGAAACAAGGTGGGAGGTGGCTGGAATGGATGGTTGGAGGAGGTGGTGGCTAGAGGTCAGAGTTGCAGGACGACAACAGAGTTGTTGTTCAGTGGTTTCGAAAACAAACAACCAAGAGAGGCTCATTTGGGCGACAAAAGGGAGCGGGAATGAAGGCGTAAGCGATGGGGAATGTGTGGGACCACGGGACAAAAAAGGTTGGGTTGTCCTCGGGCTGCGACAACGAGGGGGATGGCTGGACAAGGAAGATAGGCAATTAGAATGAATGGAGGTGGGAGGTGGGAGGTGGGACGTGGGAGGTGGCTGGAAGAGATGACAGTAGCTAGAGGAGGTGGTGGCTAGCGGTCGGAGTTGCAAGACAACATCAAAGTTGTTGTTCAGTGGTTCTGACAATGAAGAAAAGCGGTGATAGTGGTAGTGACAGGAGGAATGTGAAGGATGAAAACGTTAAAGATAAATACCCCTAGGAGAATGAGCTATAGCTAGAGCATCACTTGATCCATTGGAAAGAGATCATCATCTCGGACATGCTACAGTTAGAACATCGCCAGTCTTTGGATACAACATTAGAAGGGGAAAATTTGGATGTTGAAGGCTATTCTGGCAGAAACACAATCCAAAACTCTCTAAAAACACGAAGAATAACATATTTATATNCTATAGCTAGAGCATCACTTGATCCATTGGAAAGAGATCATCATCTCGGACATGCTACAGTTAGAACATCGCTAGTCTTTGGATACAACATTAGAAGGGGAAAATTTGGACGTTGAAGGCTATTCTGGCAGAAACACAATCCAAAACTCTCTAAAAACACGAAGAATAATATATTTATAGACTTAGAGTAAATAGGAGTAGGCCCTACTCCAAATGAAGTTAAATCCATGTAAAGAAAGTGTCGATCGATCCTCCTGGACCAGTCTATGCCGCACTCGTCCGCTGGAATTTGCTGCATTTTAGCAGATACTAAGTAATTTTTTTTTGTGGGAAGTTTCATTTANAAAGAAAGTGTCGATCGATCCTCCTGGACCAGTCTATGCCGCACTCGTCCGCTGGAATTTGCTGCATTTTAGTAGATACTAAGTAATTTTTTTTGTGGGAAGTTTCATTTGTGGAACTGTAGTAGGGTGAATGACTTTCGCGTCAGTTCTCTGGGGTTAGGAGCTTCGGTTTACTCATAGCAGTCAGGTCGGCAACGTTAAAAGTAGTGGAACTACTGCAACTTCCTTGTAAGTCACTTTTGAAGGCATGGTTATTCTAAAGCACATCCTAATAGAACAAGTATTCATCTTCTTTTGGCACAAATCGTTAAAGCTGCATATAACTGTAGATTCCTACATACTTAAGCCTGCATCATTCTTTTTCCACTTGTCGTACTCAGTTGAATGTATCTGATAAGTAAGTCTATCAAGAGGAATCAACTTTGGATCGAAATCTATGGCAAACTATACCACATTGAAGTATAAACACTTAGGAAAGGCCTGTTCTTCTTCTTTGAAAGGACCTAGATCCCACTGTAGCATTTTCTTCCCAACCAAGCTCTTAAGTGAATTTTCAAAGTTGTAGTTCATTTCTCATGTCTGACTATCTATCGGTGGGTACACTTATGAATTGAAGTTAATATCTGACTAACNTATATATATATATATATATATATATATATATATATATATATATATATATATACATATAGGTTTCGCCATGGCGATCCCTGGTTGAGTAGCTTTTCTTCGATCTAACCTCTCTCGACGTCGCACGTCGACTTCAATTCTGCTCGTCGCACGTCAGCTTCGTATCTGCTCGTGCGTCAGCTGCGTCGTCCTCGGGCTCAAATTGATCTCACGGGTTTTGCCGCTTCTACTCCCTACTTCAGTTTCGTCTCTGCTTGTGCGTCTCTGCTCGCATGTTAGCTTCATTTTTGCTCTGCGTCTTTGCGCGTGCGTCGGGCTGNACGTCAGCTTCGTATCTGCTCGTGCGTCAGCTGCGTCGTCCTCGGGCTCAAATTGATCTCACGGGTTTTGCCTCTTCTACTCCCTACTTCGGTTTCGTCTCTGCTTGTGCGTCTCTGATCGCATGTCAGCTTCATTTTTGCTCTGTGTCTTTGCACGTGCGTCGGGCTACGATGGTTGTGTCGTCCTCGTGCTCGAGATGATCGCAGGGGCTTCGTCGCTCTTTCCTGTTTGCTCTGAGATTGCAGGGGCTTCCGCTCCTGCTCCCTGTTTCGGGTTTCCGCTCTTTGCTCTGCTACGCCACAGCTCCATGGCTTTAGACAAATCTTATGATGCTGCACTTGCGNTTTGCTCTGAGATTGCAGGGGCTTCCGCTCCTGCTCCCTGTTTCGGGTTTCCGCTCTTTGCTCTGCTACGCCGCACCTCCATGGCTTTAGAAAAATCTTATGATGCTGCACTTGCAGGTGTCCATGCCTCAGATACACCTAAATTGTGTTATTTCCCTCCTTCATTTGAGTGGGCGGAAGACATCAAGAAACCTGGTAGGAAGAATGAGAAGCCTGTCATCTTTCTTACAGAAGCTGAAGGTATTTAACTTACTTCTTTCTGTCGAATGAATTTGGTCAGAAAATTTATGTATGACCATCTTAAAATCGNGCGGAAGATATCAAGAAACCTGGTAGGAAGAATGAGAAGCCTGTCATCTTTCTTACAGAAGCTGAAGGTATTCAACTTACTTCTTTCTGTCGAATGAATTTGGTCAGAAAATTTATGTATGACCATCTTAAAATAGAGTTGATTCGTAAAGAATTTGAGCTTATGCACCTTGTTGGGGAGTAAAAAATTGGACTGTTAGATGAAAGACACATTCTTATACAACTAAACAATGAAGATGATTACACGCGCTTATTTGCTCGAAGGATAATCTGGATTGATAGCAGAGCAATGAAGATTCTAAAATAGTTTGTGGACAGAATAACCAAGCATTCTGATTTGGATTCGCCTCCTTGGTCTGAAATTTTATTATTTTACTCAAAAAATGCCCTGGTCTAAAATTTCATTATTTTACTCAAAAAGTGTTGCCCCAGCTTATGGTAAACCACTTAAAACAGACATTCTTACTTTTAATCTTTTCCGTCCATTTGAAGCCAGAGTACCTGTCGNTTCTGATTTGGATTCGCCTCCTTGGTCTGAAATTTTATTATTTTACTCAAAAAATGCCCTGGTCTAAAATTTTATTATTTTACTCAAAAAGTGTTGCCCCAGCTTATGGTAAACCACTTAAAACAGACATTCCTACTTTTAATCTTTTCCGTCCATTTGAAGCCAGAGTACTTGTCAAAAGAGACATCACTTCACCCGCCTCTAAGGAAATTTGGTTGGGCACATAGCATCATGGATATTGGCAAAAGGTAGTGATTGAGTTTTTTCTCTCATATTGTTCAAATTGTCGTATGTTCGGTCACTCCAATTCTCAATGCCACTATCTACACTCCCAACTCAGACCAAAAAAGCATAGTGCTCCGCCAGAGGCAACGATTTCATCTCTTCCTGATAAGCTCCAAGTTATTGACACTATTGATCATCAAAAGAATACCTCAGGTGACATCACTATTCTCGCAGGCAATATGACAACCTTTCAGTCCCCAGTTGTAGCTCCCCCGTCTTTGGAACCTCCTATCGTTGGGGAGAGGGTGAGTCTTCAGACCTACCTGCCTTAGATATCACCGATAATACATGTGACAATACTTCTACTGCTTCACTACCGTCTCATTAGGTTGAGCACGTTGTTAATGTTACTCAGGCTCATTGGAATCGTGATGCGCAACCACCTACACCTGTCTGGCCAACGTTGGAATCTGCTGATCAGATGAGTCAATCATCGGATGAGGAATGACAGGTCTACAAATCCAGGAGGAAAAAGAAGAATGGAGACCTACTTGAGCTTAGAAATCTGATGGATGATACTTTAGTTACTACGGGCAATGGTACACCTTTCCAATTTGTTAGCCGACTCACTTCTAAGAACTAGAGGCAGAGGGAGGACTAAAATGGGACGACCCTAGCACTTTTGCGCCCTTTTGTGGCTTTTTAGTTTTTTACTTTTATGTATCTTTGTTTTATTTGAATTTTGTGTGCATTGTATTGTGTGAGTTGGGTTTTCTTTTAGGCCCTCTCAGACAACGTTTATGTATCTTTTCCGTATTAATATATATGCCCTTGAACTTTTTAAATATATATATATATGGTCGTCGCTCACGCTTCTGCTATTGATAATGGCGGGGTCGTCGTCGTCGCTCACGCTCTACTAGGGTTTTGCCTCTATGGCGAACCCTGGTTTCCCCTTCACTGCATTTCTCTTCTTCGCGCTCGTCCTTCTCGTCATTTTCGTTGCTTTCGTCTTCGTCTTCATCCTAAAGCGACTGCTCACGATTCATTGTCTCGAGGTTGAAAGGTTCGTCGGGCTCGGCCTATGCGGTATCTCATGCTCGCAGGAAAAGGGCTCGTGTGCGACCTACGTCTTCTTCGTGCATCGTTTTGGCAGTCCTCTGCTCGACGTTTGCTTCTTCCTTCACGCGCTAAGTGCTCTGCAGCGCTAATCCTCCTTAGGCGCTTTTTCCTTCACGCGCCAGGTGCTCTGCAGTACTTGCCTGAAGCAGAATAATGGTCTCAGGGCTTTCTTACGCTGTCGCCCTCGCATGTGATAATCCCGACAAACCCGCCGATGCTACAGTGGTTTACAAACGCAACTCCCCTTTCCACATTGCAGATAGTCTGATGTTCCCGCAGATGTTCCATGATTCTGTTGCAGGATATTGAGATTGCAATCTCATAAACAAGNTTTCTTACGCTGTCGCCCTCGCATGTGATAATCCCGACAAACCCGCCGATGCTACAGTGGTTTACAAACGCAGCTCCCCTTTCCACATTGCAGATAGTCCGATGTTCCCGCAGATGTTCCATGATTCTGTTGCAGGACATTGAGATTGCAATCTCATAAACAAATAGGGAGAAAAGCGGGCAAACCAACACTATTCTTCTCTGACAGTGAAATTTCAACTCGTGCAGGAAAATACAAATTTTTAGTAGTTGGAAAGTTCCAATTAGGTCGCCCTAAGATGGAAATTATCAGGAAAGTTTTTGAAGATTTCAAACTAGTTGGGGCTTAGTAAGTGGGTCTTTTCGACGAAAGACATGTTATGATACAGTTGAGCATCGAAGAAGATTACACAAGAATTTTCTCAAAGAAATTCATCACAATCGAANCCAATTAGGTCGCCCTAAGATGGAAATTATCAGGAAAGTTTTTGAAGATTTCAAACTAGTTGGGGCTTAGTAGGTGGGTCTTTTGACGAAAGACATGTTATGATACAGTTGAGCATCGAAGAAGATTACACAAGAATTTTCTAAAAGAAATTCATCACAATCGAAGGCAATCATATGAAAATGCTCAAATGGACCCTTGATTTTGATCCCAGTCAAGAACCCCCAATTGCGTCTATCATGTTCTCATTACCCGAACTCAAGTTTCAATTTTTTGACATACCTATCTTATATGCAAATGTGACTATTATTGGAAAACTTTTGCAGGTAGACACACCTATAGTTCATTTCTCGAGACCTTCTATTGCAATGATTTTGATCGAAAGGGATATTATACCACCAGATGTAGAATAAGTCTGACTTGGCTCTACTCACAATGTTATTGGCTGAAAATCATTATAAAACAAAAACCTCACTACTGCAAGCACTACAAGATGNCTCAAATGGACCCTTGATTTTGATCCCAGTCAAGAACCCCCAATTGCGTCTATCATGTTCTCATTACCCGAAGTCAAGTTTCAATTTTTTGACATACCTATCTTATATGCAAATGTGACTGTTATTGGAAAACTTTTGCAGGTAGACACACCTATAGTTCATTTCTCGAGACCTTTTATTGCAATGATTTTGATCGAAAGGGATATTATACCACCAGATGTAGAATAAGTCTGACTTGGCTCTACTCACAATGTTATTGGTTGCAAATCATTATAAAACAAAAACCTCACTACTGCAAGCACTGCAGGATGTTTCAGACATCTGCAAAAGAAATGTTTCAGATTGCACCCACAATTGAGAACCAATAGTCAAAAGCAGGAACATGCAGCTTTTAGCAAACCTGATGACAGCCAACCTGAGGAGGGAATCACCAAAGGCCCTAGGAACCCTTCTTCGGACCATACTATAAGGGATAATGTTCNCCAATAGTCAAAAGCAGCAACATGCAGCTTTTAGCAAACCTGATGACAGCCAACCTGAGGAGGGAATCACCACAGCCCCTAGGAACCCTTCTTCGAACCATACTATAAGGGATAATGTTTGGACCGAAAATCAGGATGACCCCGCAGCTCCTATTCAGAAAGCATCAGGTGCAGAGGTTCGGAGCGAAAATCAGGATAGCCCGACATCTTCTATTCAAGAAGCAGCAGGTGTAAAGGTGACAATNATATATATATATATATATATATATATATATAATAGAAGCTAGTAAATAGGAATAGAAGATCATAGGCTAGGATGGGAAAGCGAGATAGGGAAGGAAAGTAATAGAAAAGGCAAGAAATCAAAAAGAAAAAAAAGTTTTGCGATACTGTAGCAGTTATAGTACCGCGACCAATGCTCCCACATCATTCCATATAGTTTTCCAAAAAAATTTCACAAGTTTCTTATTTTTGACTTATTGAACCTCCCTCAATAGGAGCAACTCGAGAAGTGAATTATATATCTGAATAGTTTGAAATTNCATAGGCTAGGATGGGAAAGAGAGATAGGGAAGGAAAGTAATAGAAAAGGCAAGAAATCAAAAAGAAAAAAAGTTTTGCGATAATGTAGCAGTTATAGTACCGCGACCAATGCTCCCACATCAATCCATATAGTTTTCCAAAAAAATTTCACAAGTTTCTTATTTTTGACTTATTGAACCTCCCTTAATAGGAGCAACTCGAGAAGTGAATTATATATCTGAATAGTTTGAAATCCTCTTATTTGTGGTTGCTTTGTGTCTAGTTTCGGCTCTTCAAACTCATGACCTTTTTAGATATTCAATGCTAGTTTTGTTGATGCTCCTCTCAATGCATGCAAAAAGATAGTTTGAGGCACCACAACCTCATATTCTGCATGAATATCCATTATCTTGAATTAGCTACCTTCTAGCACAACTGGCGTCAAACTCCTGGGTTCAGTTGGAATCACTAGCATCTCATCATTGTCTGTTGTAAATTAAGAATCCTCTCTGAAGTTTTTACCTTTTTCTAGATCACTGTTTATTTTCTTAACTGCTCCCCGATCAATGAAAGATCATTCTACTGGTCGTGCAATTGATTTAACGTGCCCAAACCGGGGACAAATTTCAGAATGCGGATGGGTTCCGCATGTTCTCCACTCAGAATTAGTTTCTCCTCAGGCGAGGTCGGCTTGGATGTGTTCTCCACTCAGAATTAGTTTCTCCTCAGGAGAGGTCGGCTTGGATGTTCCATTGGGTACTCCTTTAAGATGAGGCAATCTCTGGTGATGTTGGCTCTCCTCTTTTGAGGTTGTTAGGGTCTAAACATCTTTTCTGTAATGAGCTGGTAGGTACTGGTCTTGCAACCACCGTTTCATATTGCAATAGGTAGTAATTTTATTTTTCCCTTTTTGTTGTCAAAGAATCTTCAATTTCTTCCACCAAAAGGATGCACTGTACCTTAACTTACTGGTGATTAGTTTCACCATTTTGTCCAGTGGGATATCCTGGTTCTCCAAGACATGTTCCATTATTCAGAGCCACTCGATGAACTCATTCAGATCCATGCGATTGTCAGAATATGTTAACTCTACCTTTACTTCCAAATTATGGCTTTTCGAATATTTCATGCCAAATATTCATGGTATTGGTTCTTCGTCTCGGGGATTGAATGAAATTTGTGACCCCTCTAGATGGTCTCCTCTCGAAGGTTGCGAGCCTTATTACAGTTGGAGGGTTTCTCATTGCATATCCTCTCTAGAAATCTCTTGGACATTACTTTGGGGATTTCTCATAAATGGCATTGTGTCATTTTCTCTTGATCAGATTTCCGACTATTATCTCTTCGTTGGCATGGCTAGAGTTTGGGTTTGGTCAGGTGGAAAAGCGTGTATAGGGGCTTTGTTGGTTGAGAAAGAAAATTTTTGGGTGGCCGGTTTTGAAAATCAGTCAAGAGAAAGAGTTCTAGGTGGAGATAGTGTTGGGTATTGGTGGATATTAGAAACCCTAGGATAGGACTAGGGTAGGATAGCTCTAATAATAAATGATATTGGAGTTAATCCAAACAACAATATGAACACAAATATTATTATTGAAAAGGGAAATAGGTGGTTACAATCACACACATTTATCAAGGAAATACAACATCAAACCATGCAAATACAACAAAATATATCCAAAGGTGGTGGTTAGTTTATTGAGTGGACGACATGAGGAAGGTGAAGAGGTGGTAGATGGCTGCNATTATCTCTTCGTTGGCATGGCTAGAGTTTGGGTTTGGTCAGGTGGAAAAGGGTGTATAGGGGCTTTGTTGGTTGAGAAAGAAAATTTTTGGGTGGCTGGTTTTGAAAATCAGTTAAGAGAAAGAGTTCTAGGTGGAGATAGTGTTGGGTATTGGTGGATATTAGAAACCCTAGGATAGGACTAGGGTAGGATAGCTCTAATAATAAATGATATTGGAGTTAATCCAAACAACAATATGAACACAAATATTATTATTGAAAAGGGAAATAGGTGGTTACAATCACACACATTTATCAAGGAAATACAACAACAAACCATGCAAATACAACAAATATATCCAAAGGTGGTTGTCAGTTTATTGAGTGGACGACATGAGGAAGGTGAAGAGGTGGTAGATGGCTGCAGGAGGAAGGGGAAGTTGCAGGGAATTGTAATGGGGAAAGGTGGAGGCTGGCCTCTTGAAATACTTGAAGCAGAGGCTAGTTGGAGGGCTGGAACAACAACAAATAGCCAAGCGCGGCTATTCGGGACGAAGACATCTAGAAATGGCTTGACATCGAAGACAGGCGNGGCTGCAGGAGGAAGGGGAAGTTGCAGGGAATTGTAATGGGGAAAGGTGGAGGCTGGCCTCTTGAAATACATGAAGCAGAGGCTAGTTGGAGGGCTGGAACAACAACAAATAGCCAAGAGCGGCTATTCGGGACGAAGACATCTAGAAATGGCTTGACATCGAAGACAGGCAGTTAGAATGAATGACAGTATGGTGGGAGGTGGCTGGAAGGGATGGCAGCATATGGAGGAGGTGGTGACCACCTGTTGGAGCAGGATAAACAAGGTTGCTGTCTCTTGGTTTCAGCAACATGGAAAGGTGGCGGTGGCAGTGAGGGGAGGAATGCAAAAGATGTAAAAGTTTAAGATAAATTTCCTCGTAAGAAATAGCTACCGCCGGAGCACCAATCAAAACCTTGAAAGGAGATCATCACCTTGGATAAGCTACAGCTGGAGCACCACCCGCCTTTGGATACAACCCTAGAAGCGAAAAACCTGGATGCGGATGCTGTCTTGACTGAAACACAATCCAAAACTCCTTAACAACACAAATAACAATATATTTATAGATTTAGAGTGAAGAGGAGCGAACTCCAGCACAAATAGGAGGTAAATCTACATAAATTGTTGACCGGCCCCTTGTTGTACTGGTCCAAGTTGCACTCACCCTCGGGAATTCACGGTACTGTAGCAAATACCGCAAAAAACATCACTGGGGAAGTTCCATTTTCGGTACTGTAGCAAGGCAGACGGCTCCCGCGTCAGTNGCGAAAAACCTGGATGCGGATGCTGTCTTGACTGAAACACAATCCAAAACTCCTTAACAACACAAATAACAACATATTTATAGATTTAGAGTGAAGAGGAGCGAACTCCAGCACAAATAGGAGGTAAATCTACGTAAATTGTTGACCGGCCCCTTGTTGTACTGGTCCAAGTTGCACTCACTCTCGGGAATTCACGGTACTGTAGCAAATACCGCAAAAAACATTACTGGGGAAGTTCCATTTTCGGTACTGTAGCAAGGCAGATGGCTCCCGCGTCAGCACACTTCGCTTCTAATATTACTAGGATTCTTTATGTTGTTAAGCTTGGTTAGAAATAGTTTCAATCTCAGCATAGCACATTTTAACCATTCAGGCCTTCTAATGTCTCCATTGGTTTATGCTCGTAGATGTAGCGGTTGAATTGTATGTATATTAGACATAATTTTCATGCTATCTTGCGTCATGAAAATTAGTTTATTTACCATTCTAATCAATGACTCAAGTGATGGGACTCCCGCCTTGTGCAAACCATGAATCATCTTTTGCAACTTGCAAATTTTATCTGATTTAGAACTTATGGTAGTAGCTACCGGTAATAAAAATGAAAATGCCACTTTCATATAAGCCATTGTACAGAATAGAAAATTATTATTATTATTTAGAATTCAACTATTTATCAAAAAAAAAAAANAACTTTAATTTTTACATTTATACCACCCATATCTTTCGTGCCACATCAAATATATCACCATTGTAACTTTTAAAAAGTGGAAGGCACCTTTTCACGCATATGTAAAAAATTGAAGTGTAGTGTTAGATATGTAAATGCACATGAATTCTGTGGTCTGTGTGTAAATATCTATTTTATTTTTTTAATTTTTATTTTTTATTTTTTATTCTTACATGAAAATGAAATGATGTAACTTAAAGTTAGTATTCCTTCTGTTTATGTTTGTCAGCTGGGCTATAGATGTAGGTTAGGTTTGTTTATCTGAGCAGGTGTATGCAAAGCATGAAAATAGACTGTTGAAATTAAATTCTACTATGACCAGAATGTAAGAAATAATTCCACTTCTACAGTAGGTTATGCATTTCCTGGTGGAAGGGAGGCAGATGGATCAATCATAATCATAAAAGGATTGAGAATTTTTAATTAAATTTATTTATTTGGGTTTCTATGTTGTAATTTTTTTTTGTAATTTTATTTGTCTTCATGCCATCGATTTATTTGAAAAGGTTAAAAAATTTAAGAATTTATTTGTGTGGTAAAATAACAAAATCATGTGAGAAATTAATTGCATGACTATCATATATTTAAATATTTCTCATCTATTTTTAGAATATTTTAAGGCTAAACATTAGATAGGGTTTGTATTAATCGAAAGTTTTATCTTCATCTATGAGTAAGTCTTTATAATTAATTATATTTAAGCAATCAAAGATTTTTAATAAAACTCTCGATTCTAGTTGAGGTTATCTTTAAAAATTTTTTAAGTTTAAGTTTTCACAATTGATCATTAGAGTTCTAATAAGAAAAAATAAGTGTGAAACGGTTATTAACGGAACTCAAATGAAGAAGAGATAGTAGATGTTGAAGATATTGAGAGACTTGGTGAAATATCAACCATACTATTGTTTATCTGTAATGATTTTGAAATAGCTTTACTTAGTGTTTCAACTTAACTTTTTTATTAGAAAGTTAGAACTTAGAACACACGATACATGATTGTGAGGAAGCTTAGGAGGGTGAGGTTTTATGTCAAAGCCAGACGAAAAACCTCATAATCTTAGAAATAAAGTGAATTTCACTTAAAGAAGTGACACTTTAAAACCCTATGTTGACCTCATTTTTAGTTGAGGTGTAATTTTTTCTTCTTTAGTAGTTTAAGATCTAGCCATAGGACTTTCATGTTGATTATTCCTGGAGGACTAGAAAAGGAACCATCACCATTAGAAATTTCAAATTCTTCTTTGCTCAACCTGAAGTTTCACATATTGGTCATAATCTCTAGCACTTAGTAGGTGGGGTCAGTATGGGGAAACTCAAGTGGAGTCTCCCATAGGATGGTCAAACCTTAAGACTGACCCTAGGTGGTCTAGTGATGGCTGAAATGATTTGCACACACTAAACTCTCTTGCATACCCCAAACTCTAAGACCACTTGATTTGGTCCCATGATTCATTTTGAAAAGCTCATATGAATGAACTTATACCCCTAGTCTTTGGCTAGTTGGGTTAGGACTAGCATATTGAGCATCCAAAATGAATCCTCATATGGCTCCTATTTAATTGCCATGGCTTCATGACTTACTTGCCCATTCTAGTCCAAAATCACCAAATTATCAAAATACCTTATAACCCTAACTTTTGCCAAAATCCTAAAATTACCCAAAATACCCAAATTTGCCCAAAAATCATCTCAAACCACTCACTACTAACTAATTTGATCAAAATTCACCTAAATCACTAAATTTCCAAAAACACCCCCAAAATTGCTAAAAATTACCAAAATGCCCCTCATGACCTAAAAATTCTCAAAATTCCCAAAAATTCTCAATTTCAATATTTGACCATCAAATTGACCCAATTTGACCAATTTTATCCAATTTGCCCTTAAAGGCCTAAATTTACCCAAATTAGCCACAACCTTGGCCCAATTGACCCCAATCTTGCCCAATTTCAATTCCAAAACAAAATTCAGTATCCCTAATCCCAATATAAATAAAATTCAAGCTCAATTTGACCAAATTGCAACCCAAATTTCACCAAAATAAAAAAAAAGCCTCAATTTTGACCATATGACTAAATCCACCAAATTGGCCTTTCAATTTAGTTCAAAACCATTTGAAATTCTTTCAAATCCTTCATGACATATCCCTACATCAAATTCAACATTCAATTGACTCAAATTCAATCTCAATTCTTAAAGCCCAAGCCCACCATGTTTAGGTCAAAAAGCCCAATTTCAATCAAAAACCCATATGATGATTTTTCTCCACATCATCCATTCAATTAAAATCACTCCCTAAGTTTAAAATTCATGATCAAATCATTCAAAATCAAGCCTCATGACAAACTCCACCAAAAATACCAAATAAATCTAAAAACCCTTCTCATGAAAATTAGCCAAGCCACATGCAAGCCATGAAACCACTCCCAAGCCATAGGTGAGCCATGAGAGCCTTACCACATCACCAAGCTATTAATAGCAAGGGGACTAACCACTTTCAAATATCCCTAAGATCCTTTTTAACCCACTTCATGAAACACCCAAACCTCATGTTTATGGCAAATCACTTGGATGGAGACCTCACCATGATGATTAAGTTGAACTACATGATTCTCCTCAGCACCCAAACCTTCCTTGGTGGGTGAACCCAGCCCAAACCCATGCTTTGACCCAAAGTGACCCAAAATAACCTTTTCCCCATACTATTTCAATCCTATACCTTTACACATTAGCAACCCAATTGACTTCACCAAACCCAAGCCCTGACCTCCCTGAGTCAAATGGAGACCTGAGCCTGGCCAGCCAGCCACTTAGGCTGCCAGAAAATCCATGTCCAATTTCTCCCCCTTGGCTAAAACTCAAAATTAAACCCATCCAACCTGTCCCATCCCAATTGGATTTTTGCACATTGTTGGCATCCACATAGGCAACCCAAAGCACCCACCAATTGCCTCTGATGGTCTCTCCTTCCCCCTCTATTTAAACCCACCCTCCATGGACAAACTAAGAGAGCTTGAAATTCCTTGGGGAAAATCTGTCAAATTGCTTCCAGAGATTCTTCAAGACCTCTTGAGTTCAACCCAACCATCCTTAGCCACTAAAACCCATTGCTCGAGCTCAATTTTAGAGCTCAAATTCCAGCCTAAAATAGGACACCCCTAAAACTTCACCAAACTCAAATTAATTGTACCCACACCATCCCCACAGTGAGAGAAGAAGATCCCCCACAAAGCCCCATCACCAGAGCACCCTAAGGTGGACTTTGATCGAACCCCCAAATCGCCCTTGATCGAATTTGGGTCTAGGTATTTCACTATTGCTTGAGGATTCATCTAGGAGCTCTCTGGACTCAAGGCAAGCTTTTGGAAGCACCCAATCGAGGCCACACCTCTTGGGCAAAGGTATTGAACCATAACTCTAAACCAAGCTTCATTTAATTCTCCATGCTTATAGACTTGATTTAAGGCTTGATCAACTGTATATATATTTTCTCTTAGTCAAGACAAGACTATAGGAACAAATCGCACTTGATTTGGCTGAGTATCGAGTGAGAGATTAGGTCTAGATGTTGGACAGCTCGTGGGTTTTATCCGTTGGGGACGATGACGGAGCGCCGTTGGATCAAGCTTTTATCATATGGACGACCAAGATTGCGTCTAACAGGAGCAGGGTTCATAAAGGCAGTCTCACTCGGATGACAGAGTCTAATCCCGCGGTGACGCGTGGTCTTTCAACGCGTACAAGGATGAGTTGGATAAGTAGAAAAATAGGCTTTTATTTGAATTATTTAATGACTAGGATTTAAAAATTCATATCTTGGTGTAGAAAAATCACCAAAATAAAAAAAATACCCTC
Organism: Phalaenopsis hybrid cultivar; assembly: GCA_002079205.1. Lineage (NCBI taxonomy): Eukaryota > Viridiplantae > Streptophyta > Magnoliopsida > Asparagales > Orchidaceae > Phalaenopsis > Phalaenopsis hybrid cultivar. The sequence continues at coordinate 545,495 of JXCR01071541.1, read as the reverse complement.
TTGCTCAGTGAACAAAGGAAAATAATGTGAATAAACTCTCATGTCCATTTGATGCATGTATAATTTTTAATTAATTGAATGGTGTTTTTCTTCTTTTGATTCTCCATTTGCATAGACATTTCACCATGACATGGTTTTTGAAGCTTTGATTCTTTCTATCATGAGGCATTTTCCTAGATTTTTCCAAGGTTAGGGGAGATCTCTATTTTTCAAGTGTATTATGTTTGTTTTGGTAAAATAATTGTAAAAATTAAAATACTCATCCGAAAAATACAAAATTTATTTTGATAGGTTCACTGTAGTTAGAGGATTCTAAGAAAAATAAAAACTTGGTTTAACTCATTAAAAATAATCCTAATCTTCACCAACCCTAAACAATAAAATAAAATTAATTTGGAGTTATTATAAATGTAAATGACATGAAAATCATTCTCCACTGTAATTTAATGGTAGATAAGCTTCCCATAAAAATTTCAAGTTAATTGAAGTTAATTTGACCACTCAAATGAATTAATCAAGCAAAATCACATAAATAACTATAATAATTAAAATAAAGCTAAGAAATTACCAGAGGAACCTAAGAAAAAGAAAATTGGAATTAAAATAAATACTCCATTTTTTAGCTATTTTTTGGCATTTAAATAATTAAATATTAATTAAAAAATCATAAAAAATGTAAAATTATAAAAACATACTAAACATCAAATTTGACTTGTTGATTACTTAGAATCAATTAAAATAATTTTCCTAATTTTCTAAGTCAAGATATTATTTTTAAAGGCTTAAAAATGAATTTTCTCTAATTTCTCACTAAAATAATTTTGATAATTAAAATATAAATTAAAAAAAATAGGAAATCTATTTATTTGGATTCCCTAGACTTAGAGAGATTTAATAAAAATATTAAACTTAATTTTCTACTTAAAATTTTTTTTTATTTAATTAATGCTCAAAACAAACAAATAATTCTAATACTTAAATTAAACCTCCAAAAATCATGAAAATTAGTCCAATTGGTCCTCTAACCTAGGTAAATCTCCAATAATTTTCTTAAGGACAGAGGTTTTTTTTATCAAGTTATTAAATTTTGATTGAAAAACCCTTATTTTTGCATTAAAAATAATTATAAAACTAAATAAATTTAGAAAAATAAGGTTTTTTCCTCTGGTGCTTTAATTAACCCATGAATGGGGTAACATGAAATCTTCAAGTTATTTGAGTTTACTTTAAGGAATTATAGGGTATTAGGGTCTTAGGAACAAAAGGGTAATTTTGGATTGTAAGGCTTAATCAAAGGCCTAAATGGGCAAAAAATGATCTTAATTGATATATTTTGATGATTGAAATATGAAATGGATAAATGGTAGAAACCAAACTCATTTTAGTCTTAAAAAGGATAAATTTGTAATTTCTTAAAATTAATGAAATTTAGAAGAATATTTAAAAAGATATTAAGGTGAGGGGTTTGACCTTTGGAAGATCATAACTCACTGATTTTAAGCCCCAATTAATGACTTTGAAATGAATTATAATTCATGATAAGGATTAATGGTATAAACATTTAAATCTTTTTCTAAAATTACAAATCTATCCATTAAGTTTTTAAGGGCTTAGTAGTGAACTATGCTTAATCAAAATTTTGTTTAATGAGATCTAAAAAATGATCTACAACTAATTTAAAATTTTTTAAAACACTACGAGTCCATCTTTAAAATTAAAGTACTAAGCTCCATAATTAAACCAAATTGCCCCTAAAGGTCTTTACCTATATAATTTATAAATAAAACATCAAGTGATAATTATCTCATCCTTAGAGTTGGCTAGAACATAGTTCATTGAGCAACATAATGAGTTTAAATAAACTCAAGTCTTTTCAAGGGATTGTGAGATGCCTTAGGCCTGGCCTCTAAGTCCTTCTCATACTCTTTTGGATATCTTGAAGTATGATTAAACTCATATGCCTTGCTTAAGAAATCATCTATACATTTAAATCAACCATTAGGATATGACATAAGACCTGGTAAACACGCCTTGAACTTGTACTTCCTATTTTTTCTATAAGCATGCTTTAATTCCTGTAAAAATTATATGCATACGCCTTGCAAGTACTGAACTTTCAAGTGGAGGAACAAGAAGACTCGACATGAACGCTTTTATAGCTTATAGCATATTCTTTTTTTGCACTTTCTTTACTATAGTTTTCTGCTCATGAACTTGCTTGTTAAACAACGTTGTCACCTTGCATATCAAAACTAAAACTTTTAGGATAGCCACAGAACTAAAACCGAAATAAATTAAAGATCAAACAAGATAAAATTCAATGCCACAACATTTAAAATATAAGACAACTCAAAATTTAATCAAAAACATCACAAAAAACCAAAATTACAACTAAATTAAAATGTATCTATCAGATGATCTGAAATCCCTCAGAGGAGGTAACTACGGTTGCTAACGAGTTTTCTTATGGTATAAATGAAAGTATGGAACTCGTTAAGTTGAGTTTAGTATATTCATTTGGACTAAGTGAATCAAAAAGAAAATAGTGGTGCTAGAACGAGGAAACCATAGGATCCTAACCGGTGTCGCTTTAATCAACTTTAATATTCCCTCATATCGGTGTCGCTCTAATCAACTTTAATATTCCCTCATAAAATTTAAATAATCATAACCTTAGGAAATAATTGATTGGACATCATGACCTGACACACTAGAAAACGTGACTTCTAAAACATGATGTTTTTCTCATCTCCTTAATTGACATTTCTAAAACTAAAACCTGCTACTTCATCAAGGAGCTTGGAGCTTTCCTGTGGTTAGCATTCTACAGCAAGACGATATACAACAGCAAGAGGATCTACAATAGCATATCTTCTTTTTAGAATTAAACAAAAAATCCATAGGACTTTGAGTTTGTTTGCTTATGCGACATAAATCCTCAACTCATCTTTAGGCCTTTGTATAACCCTGCTATACAACATAAGCCTTCACTTGCCTTAAGATTATGAGGTTGTCATTCGTTATAACCTAAATCCTCATATCTTCCAAGCTATTCGTGTGATCATTTCACGCGAATGTAAGCCCTAATTAATAAAATTGATAGGATGAAACACTTGAATAATTTCTCTATGAAACGGAAGCCAAACAGTAGGATAGTTTGGGAAGTCACCGAGGTTCTCCTCAGGATCTATGACATCCCCTAGTTCTTCCTCCTTTGGATTCCAAAATAAAATGTTCTGAATTTGATCCATTCCCCATTCACACCTCTTCGTCTGATCTATTTGAAAAGTTCTATCTCTTTGAACTCCTTGAAGATAATATCCCCTAGTTTTTATCGAGAGTTTTTTTATGTGACTTCGGTTGTCTAGGATGTAACTAACTGTAGGGGCTTGCCCTTATAAAAATCATTTCCAAACCCAACTTAAAATAAACCCTATTTAATTTTTCGTATTAAATATGAGAACTTGTCGGTTTATAATAAAAATTGTTTTGCAAACCAAATATATGTCAAATACTCTTTAGTTTATTTAATCAAGTCTTACCAGTAAGTGGTGTGTCTATCCTTCGGGATGGATACATTACTTACGGTATTAGACTCGTTTATTTAAACTACTAGGGATATGAGATTGACCCAGTATTGTATCTTCCAAAATCTAAAATACTATTTTTTCCAAATTATATATATTAAATTAAATTAAAACGGGTGTTGGGATATCCATTCTAGCAGCCGACAACTTCACAACTCCTTAACTAAAATTGTGCTGACACCCTAATAAAAAAGAAGAGAAACAAAACTCTCAAAATGCAATGAACTTTTAACCTCACCTGGAAGAGTATGCAATCTAAATCACTTAATTGCATTTAAAACCATGCATTGTCGGTCTCAATTCAAGATAGGTAAGGTTGTTATTTTATTAAGAATAGTAGGTCTTACGAATTGATCATAAATCAGTCTACCTAAATATGTATGGTATGCATAATCTCCTAATTAAGAGTTCAAATTTAAATGTTTTATGTCTGGCCAAACTCAAGTTTTTTATTTGTTTTTTATCAGTGCTTGGTGCTAAGTGATCAGAGCAAGTTGTGTAAATCGTTATGCAAATCCTTGATGATGAATGTTTAGAAGATCAATTTATGAAGCTAACTGAGATGCAAAGGTTAGAATTACTTCCATGAGGTGAAATGATTCTCACAAGACAAGTCATTTTCCTTTTGTGTAATGTGTGAGCGCTTGAAAACCAAGGACAAAAAGTAATATGTTATTCATATGCCAATAGATCATATTCTCGTTCATATTCATAATCAGAAAAGGGTCTTTATTAAATGTTATTAGATGTCAATCGAGGCTGTCTTATATGTATGTCATTTGCTAAGGTTGTGAATGCAATAAATTTTGTAATTTTATTTTTGTTGTGTTTTCATTTTATTTTGAAATATTAGGTTAAATTTGTTTATTTTGTTTGGGTAAAAGGTTTAGTCCTTAGATGAGCCTAATAGTGAAGTAATCTATGATAAAAAAAATATAAACACAAGCAACAATCAATAATGTGGCAAGCCTATCAAGCAAGCAAAAGGCAAACAGAATGACCATATGGGTGTCAATCCTATACCTACATCAGACTCCAAGTATTGTTGATGACTTCGTTGAGGTTCATCCTTTATCTCATGTTTCATCTTCTTTTGGATAGTTCAATTGTTAATAATTGACTGACCACAACACCTCCTAACTCTAAAAAAGGAAAACGATGCCTCAAGAAAAAAAACCTAGATTACTACAACAGCTTATTTATTTTAATTACAACAAACCTTCAAAGTAAAGTCAACACATCATAAACTTGATATAACAACCTAAAAACATGCAAAGTAAATCTATCACAACCTAATGCAGGAGGAAATGTCTACTCATCCTAGCAAGCGTCTAACAAAATTAGGGGTAATTTCATAATTAGGGGTGAGTATCAAAAGAGAGGCCATCAACATGTGTTATTGATACTTAGATCAATTCTTAAGTATCGATAACTCATGAACTTAACCCTTCAAAGGTTTTTCTTTCATGCTTGAAGGAGAGGCCATAAGCACGCCTTGTGTTTTGTTGATGATTTTTTACTTTTACTTCTAGTTTTTTTAATATGTTCAATTAATGACTATTGATTTTGAATTATAGANAAATCACCACTAGTGACAAATGAATTGTTGTAGAAGTCCTAACAAAATAAGGCACTTGATTTCCTCTTTTAATACAATTACACTTTTCGGTGGAGTAGTGGTCTCTCAGGCATCTTTTTAGTTTAAAAAAAATATTAAAAAATTTAGTAAGCCAAGGAACTCCTATTTTTTTTTTTTTTTTGCACAAATATTGATCACATTGTAACANTGACAAATGAATTGTTGTAGAAGTCCTAACAAAATAAGGCACTTGATTTCCTCTTTTAAGACAATTACACTTGGGTGGAGTAGTGGTCTCCACTCAGGCATCTTTTTAGTTTAAAAAAAATATTAAAAAATTTAGTAAGCCATGGAACTCCTTTTTTTTTTTTTTGCACAAATATTGATCACATTGTAACGTTGGTATTTAAGGAATCTTCTTCAATTTATTGATTTCCTAATTCAAATAAAAATTGTCTGCAAAAGAAATAATAATCATTGTGATTTCCTAAAAATGAAGTTTTGATTGACTTCAGAACCCAAAATAAAAATCCGCAATCTTAGATCTTGGACTCTGGTTCCTGTGATCATATGATACAATTCTAATTGTCCGTGGATTAATATTGCAAGTAACTTGCATTGAGATTATTAGTGTTACCAGCTGTATAGGTTTTAACTCAATTCAATCGGTTTCTGAATTTTCGTGCAACATTTTCAGGATATGAACTTACTTTTAGTTTTTATCCCGCTCATTGTAAATTTTAGAATAGGGAAATTGGAAAGGCAAAGCAAAACGTTAGTCTCTATTTCCTAAGTTATGAAAATAATCTTATAAGGCAGGAGAAATGTGCTTAGTATATATTTTCCTCTAATGAAAACGCAATCCTATTTTTAGCTAGTTCCTGATTTGCGGTTGATTTTATTAGTTCTTCCTTTTTCATTTATTCTTATTTAGTGAATCATTTCTTCCCTCAAAAGTTGGTGATCAAACAAAGCTATTTTTTGGTATCAATGACTTAAAAAATAAATAGAAGGTTAAGAATTTGAAACTTGCATCAGAAATAATGATATACAAAAATGAACATCTAAGAATTTCCATCTTTATCGAACAAGTATTTCTCAGAAAAACTCATGACTAATAAAACTAATGTCAGCATGTGCTTAGGCGTGTCAAATGTTAGCTTTGGTGAGACTATATAGAAGCTCTTTTACTTTTGAATGAATAATTAAACTATGGTTTAACTTATACTCAGGGAGTGGAGTCAAATGTTGGCTTTTTGCGATATTATTAACAACCTCTAATGTTATGCTTCACAATTCTCTACCTTTTAATTTCCAGAATTTAAAAGATGTGGCTAAAAGTTTCTACTTTTGCGGATTTCCTGCTCTAACTTCAATTTTTCATTTTTAGATTAACTTGTATATTATTTATGCAATTTTTGAATGTATCTCCTAGTCAGATTCTTATTTCTAACATATGAAATATGAGCCCAAAAGTTTTAACTTTTTTGCAGGAAGGACAAGGTTATCAAAGTATATTACCTGAAATTTTGAATCAAAGTGTCGGAAGATATTCTGAAGCTTCATTATCTGAAGATCAGCATAGGGCATTAAAAAAGCTTTCAAGGTGGGAAGGTAAAAAACGGATGCTTTAGAGTCCTCTTCGCGAAGAATGTCTGCCTAGAAGAAACAATCAAGTATTTCATTTGTAAAGTTTGAGAATCAGAACAAGTAAATAACACCATATTTTCAGAAGAACAAATAACGCTTCTTCTCAATAATGCAACATGAAGACAAGCTCTAAAGTGCGAGGTAAGGTAAATTTTGTGTTTCGAACATCTATAGTAATCTCTCTTCAAGTGTTAGTATTCTTATTCCTAATGAGTAAGAAAATTCGAAGTCACTCGTGTTGCGCTGTTATAATCTCTATGCTTAGTTTTTGATTTATGGTGCGTTTGGAGCAGCTTGTGCTTATCCAGATAAGTCGCTTATCTGGAAACGCGGACCATGGGATTCGCATTCCGCGTTTAGTGTAAAAAACCAACTGTNAACATCTATAGTAATCTCTCTTCAAGTGTTAGTATTCTTATTCCTAATGAGTAAGAAAATTCGAAGTCACTCGTGTTGCGCTGTTATAATCTCTATGCTTAGTTTTTGATTTATGGTGCGTTTGGAGCAGCTTGTGCTTATCCAGATAAGTCGCTTATCTGGAAACGCGGACCATGGGATTCGACCCGCATTCCGCGTTTAGTGTAAAAAACCAACTGCGCTCAAACGCAGTTTCCAAAAACGCAGCCGCAGCGGATAAGCTGCCCCAAACGGAGCCTTAGACAGCTGCGTTTGAATATAGGAGTATTTATAAAATTGCTCGTTTCTTATGTTTTTACATGTCTTATTTTGTAAATCAAATAAAAATGTCATTATCTTTTGGGAATGATCAAAACATTTTCATGATAGATGGTTGATATGTAAATACATAACAATTTTATGTTATGTAATTCTCATTTAGCTGGTATGATGAAAAATGACACAATATTTGTTTTTCAGGATGGATTTTGATCATCATTTGCATTGACAGAGTTAATAAATCCTAAACATCTAAAGGAAATACAAGTTACAACTTGCAAATGAGTTGCAATTTGTGGATACAGGTTTAGCTATTGGGTTGGAAGTTCTTTTGGAAACTAATAAGTGATTTAGAATTTTACTGATTCGCTTAGCTTTTATTAGATAATTGGTTATGTTTGCAATTCACTTGTTTGTTCTTTGTGCCTTGTTTTGATGTTAGACTTATGATAACAATGTGTTGCATCACAAAGGTCCAGCAGGGTGGAATTCAAGATTTAGTTTTTGAGAATGCTAGTGGTGTCTTTGTATTGTCATCGATACATTGTATATATGCCTATATGTATATATATTTTCTTTGAAAATTTTTATCAAGTCAGATAATCACTTAAATTTTTTTTTGGGGCATTTGCACTCATACCACCCAATTCCATGTATTTACATATCTTACAACCAAACTTTAATTTTTACATTTATACCACCCATATCTTTCGTGCCACATCAAATATATCACCATTGTAACTTTTAAAAAGTGGAAGGCACCTTTTCACGCATATGTAAAAAATTGAAGTGTGAGTGTTAGATATGTAAATGCACATGAATTCTGTGGTCTGTGTGTAAATATATATTTTATTTTTTATTCTTACATGAAAATGAAATGATGTAACTTAAAGTTAGTATTCCTTCTGTTTATGTTTGTCAGCTGGGCTATAGATGTAGGTTAGGTTTGTTTATCTAAGCAGGTGGATGCAAAGCATGAAAATAAACTGTTGAAATTAAATGCTACTATGACCACAATGTAAGAAATAATTCCACTTCTATGGTAGGTTGTGCATTTCCTGGTGCAAGACGAACATGGGAGGCAGATGGATCAATCATAATCATAAAAGGAATGAGGATTTTTAATTAAATTTATTTATTTGGGTTTCTATGTTGTAATTTTTTTTGTAATTTTATTTGTCTTCATGCCATCCATTTATTTGAAAAGGTTAAAACATTTAAGGATTTTAATTATGCGGTGAAATAACAAAATCATGTGAGAAATTAATTGCATGACTATCATATATTTAAATATTTCTCATCTATTTTTAGAATATTTTAAGGCTAAACATTAGATAGGGTTTGTATTAATCGAGAGTTTTATCTTCATCTATGAGTAAGTCTTTATAATGAATTATATTTAAGCAATCAAAGATTTTTAATAAAACTCTCGATTCTAGTTGAGGTTATTTTTAAAAAAATTTTAAGTTTAAGTTTTCACAATTGATCATTAGAGTTCTAATAAGATAAACATGAGTGAAACGGTTATTAACGAAACTCAAATGACGAGGAGATAGAAGATGTCGAAGATATTGAGAGATTTGGGAAATATCAACCATCCTATTGTTTATTTGTATTGATTTCGAAAGAGCTTTACTTAGTGTTTCAACTTGACTTTTTTATTAGAAAGTTAGAACTTAGAACACACGGTATATGATTGTGAGAAAGCTTAGGAGGGTGAGGGTTTATGTCATGGCTAGACGAAAAATCTCATAATCTTAGAAATAAAGTGAATTTTACTGAAAGAAGTGACACTTCAAAACCCTATGTTGAGGTCTAGTTTTTTCTTCTTTAGTAGCTTAAGGTCTAGCCATAGAACTTTCTTGTTGATTATTTCCAGAGGACTAGAAAAGGAACCCTCACTATTAGAAATTTCAAATTCTTCTTTGCTCAACTTGAAGTTCCGCATATTGGTTTTAACATCTAGTACTTAGTAGGTGGGGTCAGTATGGAGAAACTCAAGTGGAGTCTCCCATAGGATGGTCAAACCTTAGGACTGACCCTGGGTGGTCTGGTGATGGTTGAAATGGTTTGCACACACTAAACTCTCTTGCATACCCCAAAACCTAAGACCACTTGATTTGGTCCCATTATTCATTTTGGAAAGCTCATGTGAATGAACCTATACCCCTAGTCTTTGGCTAATTAGGTTAGAACTAGCATATTGAGCATCCAAAATGAATTCTCATATGTCTCTTATTGGTTTGGCATGGCTTCATGGCTTACTTGTCTATTCTAGCCCAAAATCACCAAATTACCAAAATACCCCTACAACCCTAATTTTTGCCAAAATCCTAAAATTACCCAAAATACTCAAATTTGTCCAAAAATCATCTTGAACCACTCACTACTACCTAAATTGACCAAAATTCACCTAAATCACTAAAGTCCCAAAATACCCCCAAAATTGCCAAAAATTACAAAAATGCCGCTCATGACAAACAAATTCCCAAAATTTCAAATTCAACCCAAATATTCCCAATTTAAATCTTTGACCATCACATTGACCCAATTTGATTAATTTTACCCAATTTGACCACAAGCCCCAATTTGCCCTTAAAGGCCAAAATTTCCCCAAATTAGCCTCAATATTGACCCAATTGACCCCAATCTTGCCCAATTTCAATTCCAAACCAAAATCCACTATCCCTAATCCCAATATAAATAAAATTTAACCTCAATTTGACCAAATTGTAAGCCCAATTTTACCCAAATAAAAAAGCCCCAATTTTGACCATATGATTAAATCCACCAAATTGGCATTTCAATTCAATTCAAAACCATTTGAAATTCTTTCAAATCCTTCATGACATATTCCTACATCAAATTCAACATTCAATTGACCCAAATTTTAGCCCAAATTCAATCTCAATTTTTAAAGCCCAAGCCCACCATGTTTAAGTCAAAAAGCCCAATTTCAATTAAAAACACATGATGATTTTTCTCCACATCATCCATTCAATTAAAATCACTCCCTAAGTTTAAAATTCATGATCAAATCATTCCAAATCAAGCCTCATGAAAAACTCCACCAAAAATAACAAATAAATCTAAAATCCCTTCTTATGAAAATTAGTCAAGCCACATGCAAGTCATGAAGCCACGTCTAAGCCATAGGTGAGCCATGAGAGCCTTGCCACATCACCAAGATATTAATAGCAAGGGGTCAAACCACTTTCAAATATCCTTAAGATCCTTTTTAACCCACTTCATGAAACACCCAAACCTCATGCTTATGGCAAATCACTTGGATGGAGACCTCACCATGATAATTAAGCTGAACCACCTGATTCTCCTCAGCACCCAAACCTTCCTTGGTGGGTGAACCCAACCCAAACCCATGCTTTGACCTAAAGTGGCCCAAAATGACCCTTTCCTCATACTATTTCAATCCTATACCCTTTACACATGGCCAACCCCAATTGACTTCACCAAACCCAAGCCCTGACCTCCTTGAGTCAGATGGTCACCTAAGCCTAGCCGGCCGGCCACCTAGGCTGCCAGAAAATCCATGTCCAAATGCTCCCCCTTGGCTAAAACTCAAAATTAAACCCATCCAACCTATCACCTCCCAATTGGATTTTTTCACATTGTCGGCATCCACATAAGTAACCCAAAGCACTCACCAATTGCCCCTGATGGCCTCTCATTCCCCTCCATTTAAACCCACCCTCCATGGACAAACTAAGAGAGCTTGAAATTTCTTAGGGAAACTCTGTCAAATTGCTTCCAAAGCTTCTTCAAGACCTCTTGAATTCAACCCAACCATCCTTAGCCACTCAAGCCCACTGCTCGAGCTTAATTTTGAAGCTCGAATTCCAGCCCGAAACAGGACACCACCCAAAAATCCACCAAACTCAAATTAATTGCACCCATACCATCCCCACACTGAGAGAAGAAGATCCCCCAGAAAAGCCTCATCACTAGAGCACCCTAAGGTGGATTTTGATTGAACCCCTAAATTGGCCTTGGTCGAATTTGGGTCTAGGTATCTCACCATTGCTTGAGGCTTCATCTAGGAGCTCTTTGGACTCAAGGAAAACTTTTGGAAGCACCCAGTCAAGGCCACACCTATTGGGCAAAGGTATTGAACCATAACCCTAAACCGAGCTTCATTTAATTCTCCATGCTTATATACTTGATTTAATTCTTGATCAACTGTATAGATATTTTTCTCCTAGTCAAGATGAGTCTATAAGAACAAATCACACTTGATTTGGTTGAGTATCAAGCGAGAGATTAAGTCTAGAAGTTGGACGGCTCACGGGGTTTTATTTGTTGGGGACGATGACGAAGCAACGTTGGATCAAGCGTGTATCATATCGACGGCCAAGATTGCGTCAAATAGGAGCAGGGTTCATAAAGTGCAGGCTGGCTCGAATGATGGTGTCTAATCCCATGGCGACTCGTCGTCTTTCGACGCATAAGGATGAGTTGGATAAGTAGAAAAATAGGCTTTTATTTTAATTATTTAATGACAGGGAATTAAAAATTTATATCTGGTGTAGGAAAATCACCAAAATAAAATAAAATTACCCTCTTGCTCAGTGAACAGAGGAGAACAATGTGAATAAATTCTCATGTCAATTTGATGCATGTATAATTTTTAATTAATTAAATGGTATTTTTCTTCTTTTGATTCTCCATTTGCGTAGACATTTCACCATGACATGATTTTTGGGGCTTTGATTCTCTCTATCATGAGGCATTTTCTCAGATTTTTCCAAGGTTAGAGGCGATCTCTAGGCAGAGATCTCTATTTTTCAATTGTATCATGTCTGTTTTGGTAAAATAATTATAAAAATTAAAATACTCATCCAAAAAATACAAAATTTGTTTTCGTAGGTTCACTGTAGTCAGAGAATCCTAGTAAAAATATAAACTTAGTTTAACTCATTAAAAATAATCCTAATTTTCATCAACCCTAAAAAATAAAATAAAATTAATTTGGAGTAATTATAAATGTAAATGACATGAAAATTATTCTCCACTGTAATTTAGTTGTAGAGGAGCTTCCCATAAAAATTTTAAGTTAATTGGAGTTAATTTGACAACTCAAATGAATTAATCAAGTGAAATCACATTTTTGGCATTAAAATAACTATAATATTTAAAATAAAGATAAAAAATTACCAAATTGGTTTTGGGAGCTCCTTATGACCAGAGGAACCTAAGAAAAATAAAATTGGAATTAAAATAAATACTCCATTTTTGAGCTATTTTTGGGCATTTAAATAATTAAATATTAATTAAAAAATCATAAAAATTGTGAAATTAAAAAAAAAAACACACTAAAATGTGACATTAAGTCAAGATGTTAATTTTAAAGGCTTAAAAATGAATTTTCTCTAATTTCTCACTAAAATAATTCTGATAATTAAAATATAAATTAAAAAAATATGAAATTTGTTTATTTGGGTTCCGTGGACTTAGAGAGATTTAATAAAAATATAAAACTTAATTTTATACTTAAAAAATATTTTTTATTTAATTAATGCTCAAAACAAACAAATAATTCTAATACTTAAATTAAACCTCCAAAAATCATAAAAATTAGTCCTAGTGGTCCTCTAACTTAGGTGAATCTCCAATAATTTTCTTAAGGACAGAGGTTTTTTTTTATCAAGTTATTAAATTTTGATTGAAAAACCCCTATTTTTGCATTAAAAATAATTATAAAATTAAATAAATTCATAAAAATCACATTTTCTACTCTGGTGTTTTAATTAACCCATGAATGGGGTAACATGAAATTTTTTAGTCATTTGAGTTTACTTTAAGGAATTATAGGGTATTAGGGACTTAGGGGCAAAAGGGTAATGTTGGATTTTAAGGCTTAATCAAAGGCCTAAATGGGCAAAAAATGATCCTAATTGATATATTTTGATGATTGAAATATGAAATGGATAAATGGTAGCAACCAAATTCATTTTAGTCTTACAAAGGATAAATTTGTAATTTCTTAAAATTATTGAAATTTAGTATAATATTTAAAAAGATATTAAGGTGAGGGGTTTAACCTTTGGAAGATCATAACTCACTGATTTTAAGCCCCAATTAATGGTTTTGAAATGACTTTTAATTCATGAAATGGATTAAAGGAATAAAAATTTAAATCTTTTTCTAAAATTACAAATCTATCCATTAAGTTTTTAAGGGCTTAGTTGTGAACTATGCTTAATCAAATTTTTGTTTAATGAGATCTAGAAAATGATCTACAACTAATTTAAAACTTCTTAAAACACTACGAGCCCATCTTTAAAATTAAAGTACTAAGCTCCTTAATTAAACCAAATTGCCCCTAAAGGTCTTTACCTATATAATTTATAAATAAAACATCAAGTGATAATTACTCCATCCTTAGGGTTGGCTATAACATAGTTCATTGAGCATAAGGGTATGATAGAGATGATTTATTAAGCAACATAATGAGTTTAAATAAACTCAAGACTTTTCAAGGGATTGTGAGATGCCTGAGGCCTGGCCTTTAGACCCTTCTCATACTCTTTTGGATATTTTGAAGTATATTAAACTCATATGCCTTGCTTAAGAAATCATCTATACATTTAAATCACCCATTAGAATATGACATAGGATCTGGTAAACACGCCTTGAACTTGTACTTACTACTTTTTCTACAAGCATGCTTTAATTCATGCAAAAATTATATATATATATATATATGTCTTGCAAGTACTGAACTTTCAGGAGGAGGAACGAGAAGACTCGATAGGTACACTTTTATAGTTTACAGAATATTTTTTTCCTGCACTTTCTTTATTGTACTTTTCCTGCTCATGAACTTGCATGTTAAACAACGTTGTCACCTTGCATGTTAAAACTAAAACTTTTAGGATAGCCACAGAACTGAAACTAAAACAAAAATTTAAAAATCAAAAAAGATAAAATTCACCGCCACAACATTTAAATATAAGACAACTCAAAATTTAATCACAAACATCATTGCAACCAAATTAAAACATCTATATCGGATGATCGGGAATCCCTCGGAGGAGGTAACCTACGGTTGCTAACGAGATTTCCCATAATCTAAATGAAAGTATGGAACTCATTAAGTTGAGTTTAGTAAATTCATTTAGACTAAGTGAACCAGAAAGAAAATAGTGGTGCTAGAATGAGGGAACAGTAGGATCCTAACCGGTGTCGGTCTAATCAACTTTAATATTCTCCCATAAAATTTAAATAACCATAACCTTAGGAAATAATTGATTTGACATCATCACATGACACACTAGAAAACGTGACTTCTAAAACATGATATTTTTCTCATCTCCTTAATTCACATTTCTAAAACTAAAACCTGTTACTTCATCAAGGAGCTTGGAGCTTTCCTGTGGGTAGCATTTTGCAGCAAGACGATCTACAACAACAAGAGGATCTATAACAGCATATCTTCTCTTTAGAATTAAATAACAAATCCATTGGACTTTGAGTTTGTTTGCTTATGCGACATAAATCTTCAAATCATCTTTAGGCCTTTGTATAACCCTCCTATACAACATAAGACTTCACTTGTCTTAGGATTATGAGGTTGTCGTTCGTTACGATCTAAATCCTTACATCTTCCAAGCTATTTGTGTGATCGTTTCACATGAATGTAAGCCCCAACTAATAAAATTTGCAAGATGAAACACTTGAATAATTTCTCTACGAAACAGAAGCCAATAAGTAGGATAGTTTGGGAAGTCACTGAGGTTCTCCTCAGGATCTATGACTTCCTCTAGTTCTTCCTCCTTTGGATTCCAAAATAAAATGTTCTGAATTTGAGTCATTCCCCCTTCACACCTCTTCGTCTGATCTCGTTGAAAAGTCCTATCTCTTTGAACTCCTTGAAGATAATATCCCCTGATTTTTATCGAGAGTTTTCTTAGGTGACTTTGATTTTCTAGGATATAACTAACTATAGGGGCTTGCCCTTATAAGAAGCATTTCTGAACCTAACTTAAAATAAACCCTATTTAATTTTTTGTATTAAATAGGGGAACTTGTCATCTTATAATAAAAATGGTTTCGATGACCAAATAGATGTCATATAATCTTTAGTTTATTTAATCAAGCCTTACCAGTAAGTGGTGTGCCTATCCTTCGGGATGGATGCATTACTTGTGGTATTAGACACGTTTATTTAAATTATTGGGGACATGAGATTGACCCAGTCTTGTATCTTCCAAAATCCAAAATACTATTTTTTTTTCCAAATTATATATATTAAATTAAATTAAAAAGGGTGTTGGGATATCCATCCTAGCAGCCGACACTTCACAACTCGTTAACTGAAATTGTGTCGACGCCCTAATAAAAAAGAAGAGAAACACAACTCTCAAAATGCAATGGACTTACAGCCTCACCTGGAAGGTTCTGCAATCTAAATCACTTAATTACATTTAAAATCATGCATGATC
Source organism: Phalaenopsis hybrid cultivar (assembly GCA_002079205.1). Lineage (NCBI taxonomy): Eukaryota > Viridiplantae > Streptophyta > Magnoliopsida > Asparagales > Orchidaceae > Phalaenopsis > Phalaenopsis hybrid cultivar. The sequence continues at coordinate 529,542 of JXCR01071541.1, read as the reverse complement.
GGTCTCAATACAAGATAGGTAAGGTTGTTATTTTATTAAGAATAGTAGGTCTTACGACTTGATCATAAATCAGGCCACCTAAATATGTCTGGTATGCATAATATCCTAATTAAGATTTCAAATTTAAATGTTTTATGTCTCAGCAAACTCAAGTTTTTTATTTGTTTTTTATCAGTGCTTGGTGTTTAGTGATCAGAGCAAGTTATGCAAAGAGTTATGCAGATCCTTGATGATGAATGTTTAGAAGATCAGTTTATGAAGTTAACCGAGATGCAAAGGGCAGAATCAATTTCGTGAGGTGAAATGATTCTCACAAGACAAGTCATTTCCCTTTTGTGTAATGTGTGAGCTCTTGAAGACCAAGGACTAAAAGTAATATGTTATTCATATGCCAATAGATCATATTCTAGTTCATATTCATAATCAGAAAAGGGTCTTTATTAAATGTTATTGGATCTCAATCAAGGTTGTCTTATATGGATGTCATTTGCTAAGGTTGTGAATCCAATAAATTTTGTAATTTTATTTTTTTCGTGGTTTCATTTTATTTTGAAATATTAGGTTAAATTTGTTTATTTTGTTTGGGTAAAAGATTTAGTCCTTAGATGAGCCTAATAGTAAAGTAATCCATGATAAAAAAAATACAAACACAAGCAACAATCAATAATGTGGCTGGCCTATCAAGCAAGCAAAAGACAAATAGAATGACAATATGTGTGTCAATCTTATACCTACATCAGACTTCAAGTATTGTTGATGACTTCGTTGAGGTTCATCCTTTATCTCATGTTTCACTTCTTTTGGATAGTTCAATTGTTAATAATTGATTGACCACAAGACCTCCTAATTCTAAAAAAGGAAAACGATGCCTCAAGAGGAAAAACCTAGATTGCTACAACATCTTATTTATTTTAATTAAAAAAACCCTTCAAAGTAAAGTCAGCACATCATAAACTTAATATAACAACCTAAAAACATGCAAAGTAAATCTATCAAAACCTAATGCAGGAGGAAATGTCTACCCATCCTAGCAAGCGTCTAACAGAATTAGGGGTAATTTCATAATTAGGGGTGAGTATCAAAAGAGAGGCCATAAACATGAGTTATTGATACTTAGATCAATTCTTAAGTATCGATAACTCATGAACTTAACCCTTCAAAGGGTTTTTCTTTCATCCTTGAAGGAGAGGCCATAAACAAACCTTGTGTTTTATTGATGATTTTTTACTTTTACTTCTAGTTTTTTTTTATATGTTCAATTAATGACTATTGATTTTGAATTATGGTCTTTAAAAGTCTTCAATATTTTTTTATGACATAAGTCTTTGAGTTAGGATTTGCTTAAGGATATGAGTTTCCATGCTAGGAATGAGGTAAGGATATGTCTACAATTTGAGGATGTGTAAACAATATCCTTAATTATCCCTAAGCAATTTTAGTTGGTTATTTAAAAATTGTTATCTCCTAAAAATTATGAAAAGTATACTTATGTTCTAGGATAATCTTAAGTACAGCTCTTCATATTTAATTAATGGGTTTCTAGTTTAATGTGTTAAGCTTTGAAAATATTCAAATTTACCCCTAAGAGTATATTTGCAAGTTCTCGAATCTTTATTGATTTCAATTTAGACTTAATGATTTTTACTGATGGCTTGGAATGTTCTTAAAGATCATGTTTTAATAGGTTGGTTTTAGGTGTTCAAATTTTTGTTTTTAAGATTACCCTTGATGGTAGATTTGTAGTTGATNTTGGTTATTTAAAAATTGTTATCTCCTAAAAATTATGAAAAGTATACTTATGTTCTAGGATAATCTTAAGTATAGCTCTTCATATTTCATTAATGGGTTTCTAGTTTAATGTGTTAAGCTTTGAAAATATTCAAATTTACCCCTAGGAGTATATTTGCAAGTTCTCAAATCCCTATTGATTTCAATTTTGACTATGATTTTTACTGATGGCTTGGAATGTTTTTAAAGATCATGTTTTGTAGGTTGGTTTTAGGCGTTCAAACTTTTGTTTTTAAAATTACCCTTGATGGTAGATTTGTATTTGATTTAAGGTTGGTTTAATTCACTAATCTTTCCTAACTATTTTTAAAGTAGGAAATCAGAGAATTAATACCTTCATATAAGTTGATTTAAGGTTGCAAATTTTTATCATGTGGGGGCAATTTCATAATTAGGGGTAATTATAAAATTATCTCTTTAAGATTTGCTAAAGTTATTAATTATCTTAATTAATAGCTTTTTAAATTCATCATGTTTTAATATTTGGGTTCATTAGGTTAAATTATTTTTGTTTAAATTTAGGTTTGGAGACAAAGATCTAATTGTTGAGATTTTCAAAATTACAATCTTACCATTTAAATCTTCAAATTCATTTATAATTTTCACAGGTCAAACTAGTCATTTAATGGTGGAAAATTTATGTCATGAATTTTCTTGTTAATTTTCAATTGAATTTATATTTTTCTAACTAATATTTTAATTTTTATAATTAATATTATAAATAAATACAATTTTCATAAAAAAAATTAGGGTTTTAAATGATAGGAATGGTCTTTGTCCTTGGAAAAATCAGGATATATCCCCAAGGACAGAGGGAGCAAGCCCTCAAAATTTTAATATTTTTGGTTATATATTTAATTATTAATAATTAAAATACTTTTTGGAGGTTTTAATTTATTTAAATTCAAATATAAGTGATACACTTAAAATATATAGTGCTTTTAGACACATTTTTATACCTATTTTTGAGATATTGTGCTTTAATGGAAATTATTTGTGTTTTTCTTGCAGATACAAGTAAAAATGGAAAAAAAATGCTTAAAGAGTAAAAAATGATCAAATTTGGAGCAAAAATGTGAAAAATTGTGCAAAAGTGTTTTGGCGCCAGATTCGGCGCTAACGCGCCGGTTAAACAGAGAAGGTCGAGCCGAAGCACCGAGACCCCTCTCTTAAGTGCCAGTCGCAGTTACTAGACGAGTAAAATCAGTTTTCACGAATTTAGAAGAGGTTTTTGAGGCACCCATTGGCTTAATATGTGTTTGTAACCACCATGGATGAAAATTATCATGAAAGGATGCATCTCTTAGATGAATACATCGAATCAAGACACATTTTGAAGAGATACCAATGCACCTCTTGGAAAACTATAAAAGAAAGAAGAGAGGACTTAGAAAAGATTCCTGAAAATATTGGCAAGTTTTTAAAGTTCTTTTCTGGGGAGTTAGCTCGGAGAGATTTTCAGGAACCACTTTTTATTTACTTTATCCTTTTTTTTAGTGATTGTAAAAGAGAACAGATTCAAATGAACTTCAGGAGTTTGGTGGAGGACTTGAGATAAGTTTTTATTTTTTTTGTTTTAGACTACTTTTATTTGAGACTTCTTGTTGGTTTGACAATGATTTCTACTTTTAAACTAAAGTGTGGTTTTGTTTTTACTTCTTGTTGGTTTGACAATGATTTCTACTTTTAAACTAAAGTGTGGTTTTGTTTTCTCCAAGTGTTGGTTTGACAATGATTTCTTCTTTTAAACTAAAGTGTGGTTTTGTTTTCTCCATAGATTCTGTTTGGTGGAGGATTTGAGATAAGTTTTTATCTTTTTTTTTAAACTACTTTTGGTTTTAATTGTGACTTCGTTATTTGAGATAAGTTTTATCTTTTATTTTAGACTACTTTTGGTTTTAATTGAGACTTATTGTTGATAAGTTTTTATGTTTCTGTTTTGAGACTACTTTTGGTTTTAATTGAGACTTGTTGTTGGTTTGACTATGATTTCTTCTTTTAAACTAAAGTGTGGTTTTGTTTTCTCCATGGATTCTGAGTAGTTTTCCTTATCTTTCTTCTTAAAATGATAAGTAATTAAGTTTTGGATGGAAGTTTTGGAGAGTATTGATCTTTATTGCTAGAAGAAGTTGTGATGATTTAAATCCATGCATTTCATTTACTTCTTGATTTGACCAATCAAGATATTAAAATTTTTTTTGAGAACATGTAAGAAGCGGGTTGGTATTGTCTCAATCAACAATTGGAAAGAATCACATAAGGTTGCATGAATGAGAATGTAATTGATATGATTGAGTGCAAATAAATAGAAAAATATTCATTGATGAGTGTAAAGTTAGAGGACTTTAAAGTGATAGGTTAAAGCCCCAAACTTGATTTATTGTTTTAGGTTCTGATACGAGAATGTTAGCCCCAGGTGGAGGGAAACGAGGGAACTTTAGAGTGAGAGCTAGTATCTTCCCTACAAGGTTATGATACGAGATGTTAGCCCCCAGGTGGAGGGAATTAATGGAACTCTAGAGTGAGAGATGGTATCTTCCCTACCTATTAGCCTTGAGGTGGAGAGAATCGAGGGAACTCTAGAGTGAGAGCTAGTATCTTCCCTGCCTAGCCGATCTTCAGAACTATTCAAACTTTAAATTAGCCAATGTTCTTTATAGCATCTCTAGTAAGGTAAACAATATTATTGCTCATATTTGACACAATGCAATTTGCATACTTCCACAACAGAATTCCTATACTTATTACTGATTCGTGATAAGAAGAAAGATATTTTCATATTAAATACTTTTATTCTATAAAAACTTTAGTTATCTTTTTAAGTTGTTATTGTTTAGTTAAAATATCAAAAATACCAAAAATATTTTAATTTTAAATTCCTACAAAAATCATTTTTAGTTTAAGTAATTATCTTTTTAAAAATAGAAAAACTTTATGAAAAGTGCATATTACATAATTTTTTCTGTGGGTTCGATATTCAGGACTTAATTAAAAAGTCTTATATTACTTGATAACAATACGTATTTTTGCGTAGTATCTCAATATAAATATATATAAATTAAAAAGTTAAATTATTATTTTTCTTCATAATCAAGTTTTTGGTTTTGTTGCAAAATAACGAAACATAAGTGAAAAATACCATCAGAACTATTGCTATACTGTGCATAAGCATTAAGGCATCCGTATATCAAATTTTTGGGGCTGTTGCTGGGGAAGAAAATTAAGTAAATTTCTATTTTTAGAAAGTTATTTAAACTTTAAATATTGTATCTTATTTTTTATGTTTTATTTTATTTTATTTTATGTTAGTATATGTGTAGTTCAGGTTCTGAAGGACTAGTGCTCTACGATTTTGAATTAGAAAGAACTATTAAAAAAATCACAAAATCCAAAAAAATAAAAAATCTTGAAAAATCCAAAAAAAATACATGACAGACCAAAATAATCAAAATGCTGAAATTCATCAAGATTTTAGACCTTTGAGAGATTATGTCAACCCTACTATAGATGAAAAAAACCAAAATGTTAAAATGTTAAAATTCATCAAGAGTTTAGACCTTTAAGAGATTATGCCAACCCTATTGTAGATGAACTTCATTCTAATATTCAAAAACCTACTGTAGTGGCTAATTTATTTGAGCTTAAACCTGTTATTATCCATATAGTATCAAATAATCAGTTTGGGGGATCACCAACTGAAGATCCAAATTTACATCTAACCAATTTTCTAAACATTTAAATACGATGTTGTTTCAGATGATGTCATAAGACTTAGGTTATTTTCTTTCTATCTGAGGAATAAAGCTAAGATGTGGTTGAATTCGTTAGCACCTGGATCTATCAAAACTTGGGGTGATTTAGCACAAAAATTCCTTGCTAAATATTTTCCACTATAAAAAACTGCGAAGCTTAGAAATGATATTACATCTTTTAATCAATTTTAAGGGGAATCTATTTATGAAGCATGAGAACAATTTAATAAACTCTTAAGAAAGTGTCTACACCATGCTATGCCAGATTGGTTAATAATTTTCTTAAGAAAGTTTCCACACCATGCTATGCCAGATTGGTTAATAATTCAAACTTTTTATAATGGATTAGTTGGGTCTCTTATATCTATTATTGATGCCGATGCTGGTGGTTCATTGATGTCAAAACCATTTCATGACGCTTATGCTTTAATTGAAGAGATAACTACCAATAATTTTTAATGGCCTTCTGAGAGGGTGTCTCTAAAGAAAATAGCTAATATTCATGAAACATATGTATTTACTATGTTAGCAAATCAAGTTGTTGCAATTTCAAGGAAGTTAGTCCACTTTGGAATGAATTTTCTCAACTAATTTCCATTATTGAAGAGAATTAATTATACTAAATGGTAGATTCTCAAACATCATTAGAAACTTTGAATGTCATAAATAATAAGCAAAATAACCCATATTCCAATTATTATAACCCAGGTTGGAAGAACCATCCCAACTTTAACTGGAACAACAATTCGGGTGCTAATAATCAGCAATGGGGGAACAACTAAGTAAACCTATTGGGAAACTGGAACAACCAAGGGAATAATAATTATAGATCTACTTATCCTCCAGGAATCAATAGTAATACACAATTTATGGATAAGAAGTTGTCTATAGAAGAAGTGGTGTTACAAATGGGTAATCAATTACAAAGTCAAGGAACTACAATCAGAAATATTGAGAATCAACTTGGGCAAATCGCAAGTTCATCAAGTAATAGATCCCAAGGAACACTACCTGGTAATATTGAATCAAATCCAAAAGACCAGAATAAAGACCAAGTTAAATCTGTAAAACTTAGAAGCAGAAGAGAGTTGGAAGGTATGATTCAAAAAGAGATTGAAATAGAGAGAAGAAATTGAAAAATCAAACGAGGCGCTCCGAAAGATTCTGAAAGACCTATTTCTCCGCCAAGAATTAATTTAGAAAAACCACCACCTCCATTTCCTCAGAGACTTCGACAATAGAAGTTGGATAGGCAATTTTTAAAATTTCTGGAAATATTTAAGAAGCTTACAATCAATATTCCATTTGTTGAAGCCTTAAAACAAATGCCAAGCTATGTAAAGTTTATGAGGGTTAGTCTTAATAGAAAAAGGGAGTTTGAAGATAATGAGACTGTTGTACTTAGTGAGGAGTGCAGTGCTATAATTCAGAAGAAACTTCCTGAAAAGCTTAAAGATCCTGGTAGCTTTACAATTCTATGCGCAGTAGGAAACAAATTTTATGGGAAAGCTTTATGTGATTTAGGTGCAAGCATTAACCTTATGCCATTATAAATATTTAAAAGATTGGGATTAGGAGAAATAACCCCTACTAATATAACTCTGCAGTTAATAGATCGTTCAATAACCTATCTTAAAGGAGTTATAGAAGATATCCTAGTGAAAGCAATTTATCTTTCCTGTTGATTTCATTGTGCTAGATATGAAGAAAGATAAAGAGATATCTATCATTTTGGGGAAACCTTTCCTAGCCACAGCAAGAGAAATGATAGATGTGCAGAAAGGGGAATTAAAAATGCGCGTCAATAATCAAACTGTTACTTTTAACATTTCAAAATCAATGAAATACCCTGCAAAAGGTAAAGATGATGAATGCTATAGAATGGATGTGAGCGAATGTCATTTCAAGGCTACTTATGAAGAAAAATCTGAAGAAAACGATTTTGAACACGAGTAAGAAGAGGAATTATATCAATGTGTAAAAACCTTTTTAAGGAAGATTCAAGTTATGTTCAAGAAAGTTTTGAAATTTTGGACATGATAGATTTTTTAAGGAAGATTCAAGTTATGTTCAAGAAAGTTTTGAAATTTTGGACACGATAGACAAAAATTTCAAGTTATGTTCAAGAAAGTTTTGAAATTTTGGACACGATAGACAAAGATAAATCATTTTGTCCATCTATTGAAAACCTCCAGAACTTGAGTTGAAATTGCTTCCTGAACATTTAAAATTTGCCTTTTTAGGAGATCCATCTTCTTTACCTGTTATAATTTCCTTGAAGTTAACAAAGGAAGAAGTTGAAAAGCTGATGAAAATTCTGAAAAATTTTAAGAACGCCTTCGGATGGACAATTGCTGATATTAAAGGAATCAGTCATTCAATTTGTATGCATATAATTAATCTGGAAAAAACTCCAAACCCAGGGTTGATTCACAAAGTAGATTAAATCCTGTTATGAAAGAAGTTGTTATGAAAGAAATTTTAAAGTGGTTAGATGCTGGAATTATCTACCATATTTCAGATAGTACATGGGTTAGTCCAATTCACAGTGTTCCTAAGAAAAGAAGAGTAATTGTAACTTTGAATGTGCATAATGAGTTAATACCTACTAGACAAGTTACAGAGGAATATGCATTGATTATAGAAAATTAAATCTTGCCACTAGGAAAGATCATTTTCCACTACCCGTCTAGATCAAATGCTGGATAGACTAGCTGGGCATAAATACTTTTATTTTTTGGATGGATATACTGGTTATCACCAAATACAAATATCTCCTGAGGATCAAGAGCTGGGCATAAATACTTTTATTTTCTGGATGGATATACCAGTTATCACCAAATTCAAATATCTTCTGAGGATCAAGAGAAAACAACATTTACCAGTCCTTATGGTACTTTTGTGTTTAGAAGAATGCCCTTTGGTTTATGTAATGCCCCTGCTACATTTCAAATATGTATGATGACAATTTTTTGTGATTTAATTGAAAAAGAGATTAAAGCCTTTATGGATGACCTTTTTAATGTTTGGAACTTCATTTGACTCATGTTTAGAACATTTATCTAAAGTTTCTTAAGCGCTTGAAAAAACAAATTTAGTCCTTAACTGGGAAAAATGTCAATTTATGGTAGTAGGAGGAATTATATTAGATCATCAAATATCAAAAAATGGCATAGAAGTAGATCTTGCTAAAATTCAAGTGATCGCTAATTTACCTTATCCAATAAATGTAAGGAAAATTAGGAGTTTTTTAGGACTTGTTGGATTCTACAAGCGATATATTAAAGACTTTTCTAAGATTGCTAAGCTTTTATGCCATTTACTAGAGATGCAATTTTCAATTTTGATGAGGAATGCCTAAAAGCTTTTAAATTATTAAAAGAAAAATTAATCAATGAACTAATTATAGTTTCACGAAATTGGAAAAACCTTTTGAACTTATGTGTGATGCAAGTGATTATGCTATTGGAGCTGTTTTAGGACAAAGATATGATAAAATTTTCAAAGTTATTTACTATGTTAGTAAAACTCTTAATGAAACTCAAATTAATTATACAACAACTGAAAAAGAGTTATTAACAATAGTATATGCCTTTGAGAAATTAAGATCTAATTTTATTGGAACTCTTGTATAGTGCAGATACCTTTGATAAATTTAGATCATATTTGATTGGAACTCATTGTATAGTGCATACGGATCATTCTGCTACAGTATATGCCTTTGATAAATTTAGATCATATTTGATTGGAACTCATTGTATAGTACATACAGTTCATTCTGCTATTAAGTGCTTAATGAAAAAAAAGGATACTAAACCAAGACTTATAAGATGGATTCTTCTTTTACAAGAATTTGATTTTGAAATAATAGATCATAAGGGAACTGAAAATCAAATTACTGATCATTTGTCAAGGCTTGAATTAGAAAAACCACTCAATTTTGAAAAAGAAATTAATGAACATTTCCAGATGAAAAGCTTTTCACTGTAAATGAGTGACATGTTCCGTGGTATGCCGACATTGTGAACTATATTATTAGTGATCTTAAACCTTATGGAATGACATACCAACAAATGAGAAAATTTATTTCTGAAGCTAAGACTTATTTTTGGAATGACACATATTTATATAAATAAGGAAATGATCTGATCATTCGAAGATTTGTACCATTAGAATAAAATTATGAAATTATCCAAAAATGTCATAATTCTGATTTTGGGGGACATTTTGGTATTGATAAAACAACATACAAAATTCTACAATCTGGATTTTATTGACCTATAATTTTTAGAGATGTAAATACTTATATCAAAACTTGTGATAGATGTTAAAGAGTAGGCAATATTTTTAGAATAAATGAGATGCCCCCAATTATATGCTAGAAGTTGAAATATTTGATGTTTGGGGATTAGATTTCATGGGATCATTTATACCATCTTTCGAAAATTTATATATTCTGTTAACAGTGAACTATGTATACAAATGGATAGAAGATGTTTCTTTACCTCGATGTGATACTCAAAGTGTTGCAAATTTTTTTAAAACTGAATATTTTGTAGATTTGGGATGCCGAGAGTTATCATAACTGATGGGGGAAGTCATTTTAGAAATTCCATAATTTTGTAGATTTGGGATGCTGAGAGTTATCATTACTGATGGGGGAAGTCATTTCATAAATGCCATTATGGAGAAGTTGTTAAAGAAATATCATATAAATCATAGGATTGTTACTGCTTATCATCCTCAGACAAGTGATTTGGCTGAATCATATAATCAAGAAATTAAAAGAATTATGGAAAAATCTGTGAATCTGACAAAAATGGATTGGTCAGTTAAACTTGAATATGCTTTGTGGGCTTATAAGACTGCATATAGAACTCCTATAGGAATGTCCCCGTATAGGCTAATATTTGGAAAAGCTTGTCACTTACTAGTTGAACTTGAGCATAAGGCATATTGAATAGGCTAATATTTGGGAAAGCTTGTCACTTACCAGTTGAACTTAAGCATAAAGCATATTGGTTTATTAAAGAGTTCAATTATAATTTAAAAGATACTGGTGGGAAAAGATTGTTACAATTAAATGAGCTTGAAGAGATATGGAATGAATCTTATGAGAGTGCCAAGATTTATAAAGAAAAGATGAAAATGTGGCATGATCGAAAGGTTCTTACTAAAAGTTTTCAACCAGGGCAACAAGTTTTGTTATATAATGCAAGGTTAAGATTATTTCCAGGCAAACTTAAGTCCAAGTGGATGGGCTTATTTGTTGTGATAAAAGTTTATCCTTATGGAAATGTGGATATTAAAAATCCTAATTCTGAGAAAATTTTTAAAGTGAAAGACAAAGACTGAAAGCTTATTATATAGGGGATCGACATAAATATAATGATGGAATGATGTTGGGTCAACCAGAATGAGCACTGGTTACGTCGGGCTGACGACATAAAACCAAGCGCTTTGTGGAGGCAACCCATAGTTATCAATGTGTTTTTGTTTTGATTGTTGTTTTGAGTCTGATTAACAAAATTTGGGGTAGTATTTTTGAATTTATTGTGTGCTAGTAATGATTTTTAGATTTTATTTAGTAACCTAGACATATTAGAATAAGAATTTGGACGTTAAGTTGACTTGTGCAAAAATGTGCACTAGCTCTTAAGCGTCAGATCTGGCACTTAAGTGCGGTAGTTTAATCACATGTGCAAATTTGGATTTAGAAGGTATAACTGCAATTTAGTTGGAATAAATTTGTCTTGGCAGTTTCTAGTCGTGCCTAGAAGTTATGAGGGGGAATTAGGCCTATAAATAGAAGGGGTTTATGAAGGAATTTCACCCCAGATTATTTTTAGCCCTAAAGTCTAAAATAAGAGAGAGATTTAGAGAAAAAGTTTTCATGGGAGATGGATTTGAAGAAGAAGGAAGAAGATATGAAGAAGAAGTTCATTAGTCAAAGTGCACAGGAGATGTATAACAGTTTCTTAACCGTTAGTATTGAAGGGATATCGGAGAAGATCAACCAGATGGAGAATAATATATCTATATTAGAGACTAAGGTGATTGAATTGCATGCTCATCTAGAACATATTGGGTGGCAACTTAAGATGCAATTCAACCATACCACTTATGTAGAGGAAGCGAATAAGGCGATGTTCCTTAAGCAAAAGTGGATTGAAGATGATAGTATTAGAGCTCGTCACCACCGTCCGTTTTATCAACTCTATATTCCTGGAAATACTACTGAGAGACAAGAATTCATTCCTTCTAATGAAGAGTGGCATTAAGTTAAGTGTTAGGAATTGTGTCNCTAAGGTGATTGAATTGCATGCTCATCTAGAACATATTGGGTGGCAACTTAAGATGCAATTCAACCATACCACTTATGTAGAGGAAGCGTAGAACATATTGGGTGGCAACTTAAGATACAATTCAGCCATACCAGTTATGTAGAGGAAGCGAATAAGGCGATGTTCCTTAAGCAAAAGTGGATTGAAGATGATAGTATTAGAGCTCGTCACCACCGTCCGTTTTATCAACTCTATATTCCTGGAAATACTACTGAGAGACAAGAATTCATTCCTTCTAATGAAGAGTGGCATTAAGTTAAGTGTTAGGAATTGTGTCTTTGGAGACATGTTTTTAAGTGTGTTAGTGTTTATGTCTTGTGTTTAGTGTTTGTGTCACTTATGTGTTTAATTGTAAAATGTGTGTTAAGTGATTTGTACTTAGGAAAATTTTCTCATCCAAGACTATTTAGAGAGATAACTAGGTGTTAAATGTGTTTGAACTTGTTTATAAATTAATATAAGTTTGTTTTTTGTGAAAAATTGTGTTATTTTTAGCCTCAAATTGAATTAATTATTATGGAGAATTTTGAGATAGAAGGGAGTTATAGGAAGAAAAAATAGTCATTGAAGTGCTATAAGATCATTTAGGGGTGGTTTACTTAGGCTAATAGTGCATTTTACTTATAATTAAAAATTTTGAAAATTGTGCAATGGCGCCTAAGCACCACATCTCGCGCTAAAGCGCGAGCCAATTCGAGAGGCAAGTGCCTAAGCGCCACTTACGCGCACTTAAGCGCCGGTTCATGAAAACTGGTTTGCGAACGGTTAAAAGTGAATTTTAAGTCCGAAAATACAATTTTTAGCACCTCCTGTCATCTTCCCCGACTCAAAATCACGATTTTAAGGGCTAGGGCAAGTGGAATTTGAAAATTTCTTAGTGGAATCGAGTGAGATTTGCTAGATCCAAGTTCCTTAAGGTAAGAGCTTTACTTCTATGCAAAAATTTTGGATTTTCACCATATATTTTAAGCATATTTGGAAGATTTCAAAAATTTACTATTCATGGTGAAAAGTGAAGGAAAATCTATGGAAATTGCTTAGGAAGTTTAGTTAGTGTTTTTGGAAGTTTAGTTTATTGATTTAAACTTAATTTTTAAAGTTATTTTTGGAATTTATCAAATTTGTAAAATGGCACCAAGAATGAAAAGGAGTAGAGGAAAGAGCTCATTCAATTCGAGCAAGTTTATTAGTTCTAACACTCAGGATCGATATAGTGACGCTCTGCAGTCACAAAAGTTGATTCAGGAGCGATGTTTTAAAAGTCTAGGTGGAGAGGTAGAAGACCTGATAATCCGTCGACAATGGGAACAGTTCTGTTGTTTCTCTTTCGTCGCAGTGATTTCTGTTGTGAGGGAGTTTTGTACAGATCTCCTAGAGGTTGAGGATGATCGAGTTATAATTAGAGGAAATTTGGTACCTTTTACTCTAGAGGTAATCAACTTGTTTTACCATTTACCACCGGAGACTTTATATTTTTATGTGAATTATTGTCCTAGTGAAGCAGAGCTAGACGAGATTATTTCATATTTAACAATGGGAAAGGACTTTGGAAGATCACCAATGAGAGGAGAGTAGATTTCCCAACTTTAAAGTTATGTGCACCTTCAAATGCCTGACACTATTTCATTTCTGCTGGTCTGCTTCCAACCAATCATCTCAGTGAAGTGACCAAAGAAAGAGCAACGTTGAATTACTGTATTCATGAGGGAAGGCCCATCAACATAGGGGCTTTGATCTATCACACTATCATCAGTTCAGCTACTGGAGCTAATACTGCAGGTATGAGATTTGCTTCCTTGATATTTTCAATATGCGAGTAGGCTGGAGTGAAGTATGATAGTTGGGAGGAATTTCTGTTACCTCTAAAGCCCATCACGAAGGTGAATGTGTAGACTTATTCTGAGCATTTGATTTTTGGCTGGAGAGGAGGATTTTCCAGAAGATATGGATTAGAGACGTCTGCTGCATCTACCTCTGCTACATCTTCATCATGACCATCTACTTCTCGTGCTTCTACATCTAGAGGTGATACCAAGACTCAGGATGAGTTATTGCAGAAGATGATGGACAATATCAATTTTACCACTTATAAGGTTAATAATTTGAGCATTTTGCAAATCATACTAATAGTTATAATAGAAGGAAGAGTGATTATGAAGAGAAATTCCACTCATCTTTGGAAAACCTGATTAGAGGTAAACCAGGAGTGCAATTTCCTCCATATCCTCGATATCATGATTATGAACTTGCAGAAAAACGGTACAGCGGTGATTCTGAGGATGAAGAGTAGAGCTGAGAGATTCATTTTATAATTGTAATATGATGTGAACTATGTGATCTGAGCTTGCTACATTTGCATCTGTGTGTTGTTTTGGACTATGATTTATGTTGTGTTTTAAATTTTATGTTCTATTGTTGCTGTGATTGTTGTGTTAGATAATATTTCATTTTATTTTAAATTTTAGGGTAGTAGCTATTGTTTTGTGTTTAGTACTGAGATTTAGTTAGTTTAGAACTTAACTTAATTTCATATCTGTTATAAAGTGGAAAGTCTTGCTAGCTTAGATCTTAAACTTGAAATTCAGAAACTGTTGCTCGGTATTTTTCTTTTATCATGTTAGTGTGTTTTTTGCTTTTACACAATTATTTAGACATCTATTTGAATCTCTACATGTTAAACTAAAATGATAATGTTAGAAAATTTATCAAAAATTAATTTTACTCATGTCTTTAGTTTTATACTTGTATAATTAGGATGTTAAAATTCCTGTTAGCATGTTTTTTTTTTAATTTTCATTCCTTCTTATATATATTTAATGCTAAACTGTTTAATCTGTTAAAAATTTAAGTTTGGGGGATGGAAAATATTTTCAAAACTAGAATTTTATTTTTTCTCAAATGTACTACAAGTGAATTTGATTTTAAAATAAAAATTGAATATGTATATGAAGTTATATTAGGAAAGTAAAATTTGATTTTAGAAATGAGTAAGAAAATTTATTTAAAATTTTAAGTAATGAAGAAAAACTTGAAGTTAAAAATTTTTAGTATATAAAATGATTAATATAAGTGACTATCTTTAGTAAGAAAAATTGTGTTTTTAAAAAAATTAGATAATTTAGACTTTTATTTTTAATACTTAAATTTCTTTTATTAAAATGATTTTCAAAACTATTATTATGTCTATAAGTAAAAGTTTTATATCAAGACTTTACTTTAAGAAAGGAGAAATGGAATTCAAAATCATTAAAGGTCTATCCGGATATAGTAATCCTTGCCTGAAAAAGAAAAAGAAAAAGAAGAAGAAAAAGAAAAAGAAAATAAAATAAAAGAAAAGTATTATAAGAGAGGAGAAGCTTGAGGATTAGTGCCTAATTAAAAATTGGTTCTACATTTGATCTTTTTAAAGTATAAACTTTGATAAAATCTTAAGCTTATAAATATAATATAGTAAGTAAAATTATTTTTAATAAAAATTTCTAAGTAGAGAAAATAGAAGAAAAAAATCTAAATTTAGAGAACTTACAATATTTCTGAATTAGATAGAAACTCATATTTTCATAATTCTTAACATTAAAAATTTTCAAATTTTAAGTTTGTCTCATTTACTAATTATTTTTTTTCTAAATTGGACTACTATATTTTTAAATTTAAATTTTAGTAACTCCAAAAGAAACTCATATACATATCATACATATTTGGTTTTTAAAGATTGAAGTGTCACTTGAGGACAAGTAACATTTTAAGTTTGGGGGATTTTGATACACCTAAAATATATAGTATTTTTAGACACATTTTGATACCTATTTTTGAGATATTGCGCTTTAATGGAAGATATTTTTGTGTTTTTCTTGCAGATACAAGTAAAAATGGAAAAAATGCTTAAAGCAGTGAAAAACGATCAAATTTGGAGCAAAAAGGTAAAAACTTGTGCAAAAGAGTTTTTGCACCTAAGCACCAGATCTGACGCTTAAGCGCCGGTTAAACAGAGAAGGACAAGCCTAAGTGCCGAAACCCCGCGCTTAAGCGTCAGTGGCAGTTACTGGATGAGTAAAATCGGTTTTCATGAATTTCGAAGAGGTTTTTGAGGCACCCATTGGATTAATAGGTGATTGTAACCACTATGGACAAAAACTATCATGAAACGATGCATCTCTTGGGCAAATACATCGAATCAAGACATATTTTGAAGAGATCTCAAGGCACCTCTTGAAAAACTATAAAATAAAGAAGAGAGGACTTAGAAAAGAGTCTTGAAAATATTGGCAAGTTTTGAAAGTTCTTTTTTGGGGAGTTTGTTCAGAGAGATTTTCAGGAACCACTTTTTATTTACTTTATCCTTCTTGTTATTTTGTTTTGAGTGATTGTAAAAGAGAAGAGATTCAAAGGAACTTTAAATGTTTGGTGGAGGACTTGAGATAAGTTTTTATCTTTTTGTTTTGGACTACTTTTAGTTTTAATTAAGACTTATTGTTGGTTTGACAATGATTTCTTAGTGTAGTTTTGTTTTCTCCATGAATTCTGAGTAGTTTTCTTTATCTTTCTTCTTAAAATGAGAACATTTGTTTTAGACTACTTTTAGTTTAAATTGAGACTTGTTGTTGGTTTGACAATGATTTCTACTTTTAAACTAAAGTGTGGGTTTTAATTGAGACTTGTTGTTGGTTTGACAATGATTTCTACTTTTAAACGAAAGTGTGGTTTCTTTAATCGAGACTTGTTGTTAGTTTGACAATGATTTCTTCTTTTAAATTAAAGTGTTGTTTTTCTCCATGGATTCTGAGTAGTTTTCTTTATCTTTCTTCTTAAAATGATAGGTAATTAAGTTTCTCCATGGATTCTGAGTAGTTTTCTTTATCTTTCTTCTTAAAATGATAAGTAATTAAGTTTCGGATGGAAGTTGTGGAGAGTATTGATCTTTAAAATTGGAAGAAGTTGTGATGATTTAAATCCATGCACTTCATTTACTTCTTGATTTGGTCAATCTAGATGTTAACATTTGTTGTGAGAACATGTAAGAACAGGGCTGATATTGTCTCAGTCAACAATTAGTAAGAATCACATGAGGTTGTATGAATGAGAATGTAGTATTGTCTCAGTCAATAATTGGAAAGAATCACATGAGGTTGTATGAATGAAAATGTAATTCTTATGTCAGTCAACAATTGGAAAGAATCCCATGAGGTTGTATGAATGAGAATGTAGTTCATATAATTTAGTGCAAATAAATAGGAAAATATTCATTGAAGGGTGTAGAGTTAGAGGACTTTAAAGTGACAAGTTAAAGCCCCCAACTTAGTTTATTGCTCAATTAAAAATTGGAAAGAATCACATGAGGTTGTATGAATGAGAATGTAGTTCATATGATTGACAGTAAACAATTAGAAAGAATCACATGAGGTTGTATGAATGAGAATGTAATTCATATGATTTAGTGGCTGGTATTGTCTCAGTCAACAATTGGAAAGAATCACACGAGATTGTATGAATGAGAATGTAGTTCATATGATTGAGTGCAGAGAAATATTCATTGATGGGTGTAGAGTTAGAGGACTTTAAAGTGACAGGTTAAAGCCCCCTAACTTGGTTCATTGTTTTAGGTTCTGATACGAGAATGTTAGCCCCCAGGTGGAGGGAATCGAGGGAACTCTAGAGTGAGAGCTAGTAGCTTCCCTGCCTAGCCGGTCTTCAGAACTATTCAAACTTTAAATTAGCCAATGTTCTATATAACATATCTAGTAAGGGTAAACAATATTATTGCTCTTATTTGGCAAATTTGCATACTTCCACAACAGAATTCCTATACTTATTACTGATTCATGATAAGAAGAAGAAGTTTTCATATTAAGTACTTTTCACTACTTTATAGCATCTCTAGTAAGGGTAAAGAATATTATTGCTTCTATTTGGCACAACAAAATTTGTTAGCCAATGTTCTTTATAGCATCTCTAGTAAGGGTAAATAATATTATTGCTCCTATTTGGAAAAACACAATTTGCATACTTTTACAACAGAATTCTTATACTTATTACTGATTCATGATAAGAAGAAAGATATTTTCATATTAAATACTTTTATTCTACAAAAATTTTAGTTATCTTTTTTAAGTTGTTACTGTTTTGTTAAAATATCAAAAATACTAAAAATATTTTAATTTTAAATTCCTATAAAAATTATTTTTAGTTTAAGTAATTATCTTTTTAAAAATAGAAAATTTTTTTAAAAGGTGCATATTGCATAATCTTCCCTGTGGGTTCGATATTCAGGTCTTAATAAAAAAGTCTTATATTACCTGATAACGATACGTATACTTGCGTAGTATTATAAATATATATAAATTAAAAAGTTAAATTCTTATTTTTCTTCAGAATTAAGTTTTTGGTTTTGTTGCAAAATAAGGAAACATAAGTGAAAAATACCATCAAAACTATTGTTATATTGTGCATAAGCATTAAGTATTTAGGGACCAATAAGTTAATTAATTTGGATTTTATTTTTATTAAATTATCCTTTAGTTAGTGAGCTCAAAGGTAATTTTATTTTATTTTTATAATTTTACTTTATTAAGTTATAATTTTTTGAATTTAAATCACATTTTTGTATTTATTTAATTTAAAATTTTGGAATTTCCTAGTTAAATGATGCAGGATTGACTAGATCATCAAGTTCATTGAAGATTCACGCGGCGTGTTCTAGTTAGATCTGTTTTTCATTCAAACTGTTGAGGTGGCCTCGATCTGGTACGTTGAGGAGGTCTAGTGGTCCTGTGCATTTTAATCTCCTTCGTCCATTTCTAATACATCGAAATGGACTACATCGATTCATTATTCCCACAGGACCAAAAACTAAGAGTCATCTGTGATCTCACCTTAAGATCTTTTGATCAAATTGATCATAAAAGCTCATCTAACCCGAAACAAGAAATCCATACAGCTAGTTATGTGTGAATTAACATTTTCTTTCACAAAAGAGCAAACTGAAAGCAAATTTGTAGATAAAACTCTGCAAGCTTCATCTTGGGACATTACTTTTGCCCAAGAAGTGAGGCTAGATTGAGGTTGATAGAAAGCTTCATCTTGATGGTGCGCACCTCCTCTAAGCTTCAATTTGATCTGAAATTGATCCTATGTATGTTCAATACCAAAAGGTGGCTCAGGTTAGTGTATGGATGGCTTAGAATTTGAAAAACAGAGGGATATTGATTGGGTAAGAGCTTATAGGCTTTACAAAAGCTAATGAGAGGGTTAATTTGGACTTTCGTGAAGTTTGGTGCTAAGGCTGTGAGAAGCCCTAGATTTGGTGAGTGAAATTATGGCTACGTAGTGGGAAAGATGGTCTAAAATGGTAGGGTCTAGCTACTTATGGTTATGGCTTCAACTTTGGTATCCAAGGCAGGGAGTTTTGGTGGAGGGTTGGAGAGCTTGGTGTGCATGGGAGGCTCTGAGATTTGAGCCTCATATGAGCATGGCAGGCCATGACAGAGCTTTGGGATGGTTGGTGATCCTCTTTAAGCTCATCAGAGCTTTGGCAAAGGGAGGACAGTAGCTTGGGCAGAGCCAAAGGAACTTTATCAATTTTTTTAGTTCTTGAGCGTGGTGGAGCTCTAATGACCATGGAGGTGGCATAGGAAGACCTCGAGCTAATTGGTGAGAGCTTGTGCTAGGTGGCTGAACTCAGTCTTGGTCTCCCATGACTTTCCTTGAGTTTGATTTAGGTCGGTTTGACCAAGGTGACACTTAGTGACCTTTTGGATTTATGTGTGCATGCTTTGTCTTTCAGTGCTTATCTTGGGGTTAAACAAATTAATTTTTTTTTATCTTAAGTTCCTCTTTGGTTATCATGTCATGTGTTGGTTTTAGATTTTTGGGGATTATTCATGAGCATTTAGGTTTTGGGCTACTTTAATTTATGTCTTATTTGGTGGGTTTAATCATTTAGATGTGTAATTTTAATTAATTTAAATTTATTTGGTCAATTTTAATTGTTTTAGTTACTTACAAAGTTTATCTTGTCACTTATTATTATTATTATTATTATTATTATTATTATTATTTTATGTTTGATTTAATTTTGGTCTTAGATGGTTGATTGAATTTTATTGTATTTCTCTATTTGATGTTTAGAGTTAAGACTTAGAATTTTAATAAATGTTTCAAATTTGATTTAATGTATTTGATGAGTTTTCATTAACTTTGACTTTATTTTTTCTTAGGGTATATTTAATTTTTTGCTAAGTTTAAGGTTGACTTAGGTTTACCTTAATTTGATAATTGGTTGGTGATTTTGGGTATTTTAATAAGTTTTAATTTTAAAAGTTTTTCTTTATTTTTTTAAATTGATTATTTTTTATTTCTTTTTTGTTCAATTTTAATGATTTCAATAATAATGATTTCTTTTAGCTCAGTTTTGATTTATTTTTATTTTTATTTTCTTGGGTTTCAAAGATTTTTATGGTTCCCATAAGGAAGTAAACTATACCTTGGTCTAAGGGTAACCCTATGCTCAGATGGACCTCTTTGCAACTCAAGAAAGACCACCAGACCTCAGTGGTGCAGATTGTGTCACCAATGAGGGAACAAAGGGCCACATAGGGCATTTTTATCCTATAGGAACTTAACTTGGGCTCTAATGACTAATAAACCCTAATCATCTCAACTAAAATTTAGGGATTTGGGGTCTAGCTCTTAGAATCCTAAGTGAGTGTAGATTTGTTTGAATATTTAGTGGGGTTTTGTTTCAATCTCTAGTCATCTAAGAAATTAACAAGGAGACTCTAAGGCTAGATCCTAGGTTCCTATAAATATNATTTGTTTGAATATTTAGTGGGGTTTTGTTTCAATCTCTAGTCATCTAAGAAATTAACAAGGAGACTCTAAGTCTAGATCCTAGGTTCCTATAAATAGGGGCGGAAACGAGCAAAACACGAATGAGTTCAANAACGAGCAGAACACGAATGAGTCCAGGCATAGTTTGTGTTTGGCTCGTTAAAAAATACCATTGTTTATGTTCAGCTCATATATATGTTGAATGAAATAATATGTTTGTGTTAGGCTCGCTTTCTTAGCGAATCGAACATGAGTTGTTCGCNGTTTGTGTTTGGCTCGTTAAAAAATACCATTGTTTATGTTCGACTCATTTATATGTTGAATGAAATAATATGATTGTGTTGGACTCGCTTGCTTAGCGAATCGAACATGAGTTGTTCGTGAACAAAAAGTCATTTTGACAACCCTAGTCATGCAATCCTATGATATTATGTATTAAAACACCATTTAAATATAATTTAATATTTATTTTTTAGTTAAAAATTTTAATTGATTATAAATCTTTGTAGCCTTGTAGGCAATTAAATTGTTTAAAAATACTACTCATCAATTATATATATATATACACACACACACACACACACACACACACAAAGACACAGATAATTATAAACGATCAAATCTTTGTTCATGTTTGACTCGTTTATATATGGAGCACAAAAAATTATCTTCGACTCGTTACCTTAGCGAACGAATCGAATACGAGCTTCTTAAAGAGCTAAACAAAAACTATTCACTAAGAAGGAGCTATTTTGATAGCCCTACCTAGATAGAGGATATACCTCACAAATATGAGGTCAACATACAATAATTAGGATTCATTGATTTCATCAAAATATTAAACCATAGACGTTCAACTGTCATGAATGGGCATTCGCGAATAATTATCATCTTAGCCAAATTTTTTTTATCCTACTATGATCATAAGATGATGAAACACATAAAGTAGAAATAGACTCAGTTTCATCAATATCCTCATATATTAGGTCAAAAAGTTTTTTTCTTTTTCTCACTACCAACAATTCTATTGTAGTGAGTGATTGCCCTTAATATGTCTGATCATTTGAGATCTAGTGTTTGTTTTTTTTTTTTTTTACATATAACTTCACGTAAAAATTGCACTTCCATCTTTGTATAATTTTTTTTCTTTTCAATGACTGATCTTTCAGTGATGTGTTGCTCAATCTATGGTCGTTGTTTCTTAGTATTTTTTCCCTATAGAAGCTATTTCATCTACACTTTTATGTTGCGTAATTGCTACATCAGCAAGTGCAATAGGCTCCCTTGAACCACTATTAGATTTACTTTGAGATCAACTTGTTGCCGACTCTACAATTTTATAACATTAAGTTAATAAATAGTATAACTAGAAATACAAAATGAAAAACATAAGGCACGATTGCATATCTTTCCAATAAAATCATAACAATTGTTAAAAGAAAGGCCCTAAAAAATATTTATCACCAAAGAAATTACCAACTTTAAAAGAAGCTTCATCTTATTTCATACCACAATGCAAATGATTGATAAAGAAATATTCAAACCACATCACAAGAGTGACTCCATCCAAAATGAAATTGTTATCACAATATATTAAAAACATGTCCCATCAACAAGAAAAGTTAAAGCGTACTAAAGCTATTCAAATAAATTTATCTATAGCCAATATGACACTATTTTCCATTTAATAGATTAGGAAATAATTCCTAAGCAAAAAGACAACAATGCAAAGTTGAAATTCATCTTATGCCAAACATCAACAGTAATTTGTACTCGAATAAATTTAAAAATCTAACAATTGATAATGTGAGGATATGTATAGAAAAAAAGGTCATAAATATAGAATCATCATTCGAATGCGTCCCAATTGAAGTGTTTGAAAAACAACATAACTCAATAATAAAGACACATCAAATAGAAAAGTAAATGCAAAAAAAAAAATGAAGTAAAATATATGNTTTTAATTGATTATAAATCTTTGTAGCCTTGTAGGCAATTAAATTGTTTAAAAATACTACTCATCAATTATACACACACACACACACATAATTATTAACGACCAAATCTTTGTTCATGTTTGACTCGTTATATCGAGCACAAAAAATTGTGTGTTCGACTCGTTACCTTAGCAAACAAATCGAACATGAGCTTCTTAAAGAGCTGAACAAAAACTATTCACTAAGAAGGAGCCATTTTGATAACCCTACCTAGATAGAGGATATACCTCACAAACATGAGGTTAACATACAATAATTGGGATTCATTGATTTCATCAAAATATTAAACCATAGATGTTCAACTGTCATGAATGAGCATTCACAAATAATTATCATCTTAGCCAATTTTTTTTTTATCCTGCTATGATCATAAGATGATGAAATACATAAAGTAGAAATAGACTCAGTTTCATCAATATCCTCATATATTTGGTCAAAAAAAATTTTATTTTTCTAACTACCAACAATTCTATTGTAGTGAGTGATTGCCCTTTATATGTCTGGTCATTTGAGCTCTAGAGTTTGTTTTTTTTTTTATTTTACATATGACTTCACGTAATAATTGTACTTCCATCTTTGTATAATTTTTTTTTTCTTTTCAATGATTTATCTTTCAGTGATGTGTTGCTCAATCTATGGTCGTTTCTTAGTATTTTTTTTTCCTATAGAAGCTATTTCATCTACACTTTTATGTTGGGTAATTACTACATCAACAAGTGCAATAGGCTCCCTTGAACCACTATTAGATTTACTTTGAGATCAACTTGTCGCTGACTCTACAAATTTATAACATTAAGTTAATAAATAATATAACTAGAAATACAAAATGAAAAACATAAGGCAAGATTGCATATCTTTCCAATAAAATCATAACAATTGTTAAAAGAAAGGTCCTAAAAAATATTTATCACCTACAAATTTACCAACTTTAAAAGAAGCTTCATCTTAATTCATACCACAATGCCAATGATTGATAAAGAAATATTCAAACCACATCACAAGAATGACTCCATCCAAAATGAAATTGTTATCACACAATATTAAAAACATGTCCCGTCAACAAGAAAAGTTAAAGTGTCCTAAAGCTATTCAAATAAATTTATTGATAGCCAGTATGACACTATTTTCCATTTAATAGATTAGGAAATAATTCCTTAGCAAAAAAACAACAATGCAAAGTTGAAATTCATCTTATGCCAGACATCAACATTAATTTGTACTCAAATAAATTTAAAAATCTAACAATTGATAATGTGAGGATATGTATAGAAAAAAAGGTCATAAATATAAAATCATCATTCGAATGCATCCCAATTGAGGTGTTTGAAAAACAACATAACTCAATAAAAAAAAATCATCAAATAGAAAAGTAAATGCAAAAAAAATTGAAGTAAAATATATGTATCCAAAAATCCAATGACTTAAGATCAAAGACCACCATCAAGTCATCAGATGTAGTATTTGCAATTGTACATACTCGAGCATACAAGTTAGCGGAGACAACCCTAAAATAAAGAGACTAACATATTTAATAAGTTGAACTTTAGCTTTCTATCATTCTATGATTCCAAATGTTTCAGGATGATCCATCAAATTAAACAGCACATTCTTCAATATATCTAATAAGATAATGATAACAGCTGCCACCCAGACATATCAAAGGATAAAGTTAAGAACCACCACCCAAATATGTCAAATAAAAAATTTCAACACCATTGCTCAATATATCTAAGAACCATAGAACTTTGTAACACTGAAAATCATCATCCACCATAAATCATTAAAACCATGAATTTGACATATGAATATATGATTTCTACATCACTATCTGACATATGTTTTTTGGTATCCATGTTACATAACATTACAAGAAGCACCCGGAACGTTATGTCAAGACCGTCAAAATTTGTCATAGTTCAAAAATGACATAATCTTGAAACTCACCAAAATTATAAAAAAAAAATCTGACATTTTCTTGAAACTTTCACAATGGTATAAATGACACTCAATAGGACACAATGGAGAAAAAGGAAATTAAAAAAAAAAATCTGACATTTTTTTGAAACTCACCAAAATTAAAAAAAAATTCTGACATTTTCTTGAAACTTTCACAATGGAATAAATGACACTCAATAGGACACAATGGAGAAAAAGGATTCATGTAGATGTAGCCGAACCCACTTACAAGAAGGATCCCCCTAAGATTTACATTTCTTTTTAATGGAAGGTAACAATTCACATGAAAATTATTCCAACTAAAGATGGCTATTAGTGGAAGAATCCAAAAGAATATCTTTAAGAGAAATTTGTCTGAGTAATTGGTAAAACCTTACATTTATCAAAAATTGAAATAGAACTTTTGAAGAAAAATAACAACTGAAGAAGCAATCACGTAAACCAATTCTCCAAGAACCATGTCTAATGCTTTTTAAGAGTTTGGAGTCAACAAACGTCAAATACATGTGGGAATTCCTTCCAAATTGATGTTCTTACTGAGTTTTTTTCTTTTCTCAAAAGCAAATAAAATTCATATATATAAAAATAGTGTAATATATTTGATTTTCAAAGTCAAAACACATTTATGTTTTTAAGATCAATTAGTAGCTAAAGGAGGGATGCTCACTTGTTCCCATACACCAATGCTGAAAGTTTGTTCTAAATTGATAAAAAGCAACTCATCATATAAGCTAATAAAGTGATTCATCCCAACTCGTCTAGCATACCCTTAAAACAAAAATTTGTGTAGCTAAGAAATTACCTTAAACAATATCACAATTGCTACTTCATAAAAATCATACTTATGAAATTTAG
This sequence comes from Phalaenopsis hybrid cultivar, assembly GCA_002079205.1. Taxonomy (NCBI): domain Eukaryota; kingdom Viridiplantae; phylum Streptophyta; class Magnoliopsida; order Asparagales; family Orchidaceae; genus Phalaenopsis; species Phalaenopsis hybrid cultivar. The sequence continues at coordinate 504,024 of JXCR01071541.1, read as the reverse complement.
TGCATTCTGTGTAGCATAAAAGCTTGTGTGCTACTTTATAGGTCAATAAATCAATAGATTAAATGCTTAATCCTTGTGTAATAAATACACATCGTAAGAGGGAACACAGAAAAAACCACATATATGTTGAAGAGAAACCAAAAAAGATTGATCATCGTCTCGTAGAAAGGAAACACAGATGGCAAGAACTGCACAATAACCAAATAAAAAATATAGAGAAAATAGAAACCCTAAATTCCTTTTCAAACCAAGAAAAAATGTTGATCGCTGTTAGTGATCACTATTACTTTCAATATATGAAAGAAAATGAGAAAAATTATTATGATTTAGGGTTACCAAGCCAGATATCGCACACCACACACAAAAAAACAACACGATAATGATATCAACATGTCAAGCATTGGAACCCCCACCAGATAGAGAGTGAGATGCCACAGTCGGGAGAGGCTGAGAACAAGAGAGAGGAAGAGAGAGTGAAAACAAAATTCTCCTTTGCGAGAAATTAGATATGAGAGGGGAAGAGACCGAAATGTGAAAGACAAAATTTAGGGCTTCAGACAACGCTGAAGTGGAAATAGGAATATAGGATAAGGGTTTTGGATTTAGGCATTCGTGATTCGAGTAAGATCCACAATCCCTCTCACACAATGGCACAACACTTCAAATAATTTACAAATTGATTTGATCCCAATCCGAGCCATATGTATTGAAATTGGATTGATATAAATTCGATCTTTTCAATTAGCTCGTAGCTCGGCTCAAAATATTTGAGCCGATTTCGATCCGAGCTAAATTTGGATTCAATTTTCGAGTGATTTATGATCTTCAAACCAGTTTCACAGCCCTGCTAACAATGGAACCTTGCATGGCGGAATCACAAAGTGATCCCATCTCCAACGGTTGATGTCTAGAACAAAGTAAAAAAGCAAAAAATTCTCATAAAATTTATATAATCTATACACATATGTCTGNCAATATATATATATATATATATATAATTGATGAGTAGAATTTTGAGCCAAAATAAGCTGATCAAGAACTAACAAATGTTTATTTGTGTTCGGCTTGCTAACTTAGCGAACGAGCCGAACACGAGCAATTTTGACAGCCCTAGCTATGATATGAGCTTCGGTCATCCCTCATGCGCCTATAATTCGAGTACCGCACCCTACACTAGGGGGGAATCGAATCCCATACCGGAGGGGACTTACAACTGACAAGTAGNAAATATCTAAAGCAATGCGGTATCGGATATTGAGATCCGTACCTCTAAAAGTTTGATATGAACCATTGTAATTGAGAAATATCTAAAGCAATGCGGTATCGGATATTGTGATCCGTACCTCTAAAAGTTTGTTTTTGTTGAATTTGTGGGAATTTTTTAGAATTTGTGAAGATAAATGCAAAGATGGGAATAGGGCGTCCAAGCCTACCCCAAAATGTAGAGATGGGTGTAGGGCATCTTGCCTATCCCAAAATGTAGAGATGGGTATAGGGCGTCTTGCCTATCCCAAATGTAGAGATGGTTATAGGGCGTCTTGCCTATCTTAAAATGTAGATGTGGGGAATAAGGCATCCAAGCCTACCCCGAAATGTAGAGATGGGTATAGGGCGTCTT
>JXCR01071541.1:479997-496201 GCA_002079205.1 Phalaenopsis hybrid cultivar | reverse complement strand
TTTGTCTAAAACCTTTCTTGCATATGCCGACTGATTAAGTGTAATCCTTTGAGAATTTTGACATACTTCAATTCCCAAATAGTAGCTTAGTAACCCAAGGCNGCTGGTTTTAAACTCAACTCTAGAGTCTAGGATGAGTTATGGTAAGGCTCATTTGACCATACCAAGCTCAATCGGTTTGGATTTGGCCATAAGTCCAAGAAGATGCATATGACCAAATCTTGTGTTTGAATTAGGTTATACATGTCAATTGGCCCAATTAAGAGGTGCACATGACCAAATATTGTGTTTGAACTAGGTTAGGCATGTCAATTGGCTCAATTAACCCATAGTTCCAAAAAGGAGCATATGGCCAAATCTTGTGTTTGGGCTAGGTTAGGCATGCCAATTGGCCCAATTAAATACGCATATGACCAAATCTTGTGTTTGAACTAGGTTAGGCATGTCAATTGGCCCAATTAAATATGTACACATGACCAAATCTTGTGTTTGGACTAGGTTAGGCATGCCAATTAGCCCAATTAAATATTTGGCCATAAGTCCAAAAAGGTGCACATGACCAAATCTTGTGTTTGAAATAGGTTAGGCATGTTAATTGGCCCAATTAAATATGAAAGGTGCATGTGACCAAATCTTGTGTTTGAACTAGGTTAGGCATGTAAATTTGGCCCAATTAAATATGTCATGTGACCAAATCTTGTGTTTGGGCTAGGTTAGGCATGTCAATTGGCCCAAATAACTATGGTGATGGCCAAATCTTGTGTTTGGACTAGGTTAGACATGTCAATTGGCCCAATTAAATATGGCATTTTGACCAAATCTTGAGTTTGGGCTAGGTTAATCATGCCAATTGGTCCAATTAAATATGGAATTTAGACCAAATCTTGTGTTGGGGCTAGGTTAGGCATGCCAATTAGCCCAATTAAATATGGCATTTGGTGTTGTGTTTGGGCTAGGTTAGGCATGTCAATTAGCCCAATTAAATATGGCATTTGGTGTAGATCTTGTGTTTGGGCTAGGTTAGGCATGCCAATTGGTCCAATTAAATATGGAATTTGGTGTAGGAGATGAGGAACAACTTTCATAAAGGGTGAATAAGTTCAAAAAGGTGTATGTGACCAAATCTTGTGTTTGGGCTAGGTTAGGCATGCCACTTTGTCCAAAATGGTGTTCATGACCAAATCTTGTGTTTGGGCTAGGTTAGGCATGCCAATTGTCACAATTAAATATGGCATTTGGTGTAGGAGATCATGAGGAACAACTTTCATGAAGGGTGAAAGGTAATATGGCATTTGGTGTAGGAGATCATGAGGAACAACTTTCATGAAGAGTGAAAGCTTTGAGAGGTGCACATGACCAAATATTGTGTTTGAACTAGGTTAGGCATGTCAATTGGCTCAATTAACCCATAGTTCCAAAAAGGAGCATATGGCCAAATCTTGTGTTTGGGCTAGGTTAGGCATGCCAATTGGCCCAATTAAATACGCATATGACCAAATCTTGTGTTTGAACTAGGTTAGGCATGTCAATTGGCCCAATTAAATATGTACACATGACCAAATCTTGTGTTTGGACTAGGTTAGGCATGCCAATTAGCCCAATTAAATATTTGGCCATAAGTCCAAAAAGGTGCACATGACCAAATCTTGTGTTTGAAATAGGTTAGGCATGTTAATTGGCCCAATTAAATATGAAAGGTGCATGTGACCAAATCTTGTGTTTGAACTAGGTTAGGCATGTAAATTTGGCCCAATTAAATATGTCATGTGACCAAATCTTGTGTTTGGGCTAGGTTAGGCATGTCAATTGGCCCAAATAACTATGGTGTTTGGTGTAAGAGACCATGAGGAACAACTTTCATGAAGGGTGAAAGTCATTTTGAGGTCAATCGTTAATCAATTTGGTGGATTTTTGATTTTTGACCCATTTTAAGCATGTTGGGCTAAGTTTGGATTAATCAATTTGGTGGATTTTTGATTTTTGACCCATTTTAAGCATATTGGGCTAAGTTTGGGTTAAATCAATTTGGTGAATTTTTTATTTTTGACCCATTTTAAGCATATTGGGCTAAGTTTGGGTCCTGTAGGAGATCATGAGGAACAACTTTCATGAAAGGGGAAAGTCATTTTGAGGTCAATTGGTTAAAATTTTGATTTTTGACCCATTTTAAGCATGTTGGGCTAAGTTTGGGTCAAACTTGGGCTAGCCATAGTTGATTTTTGACCCATTTTAAGCATGTTGGGCTAAGTTTGGGTCAAACTTGGGCTAGCCATGAGCAACTTTCATGAAGGGTGAAAGTCATTTTGAGGTCAATTGGTTAATCAATGTGGTGAATTTTTAAACTTTCATGAAGGGTGAAAATCATTTTGAAGTCAATTGGTTAATCAATTTGGTGGATTTTTGATTTTTGACCCATTTTAAGCATGTTGGGCTAAGTTTGGGTCAAAATTGGGCTAGCCATGGGCTAAGTCCATNAACCCTAGTCATGCAATCCTATGATATTATGTATTAAAACACCATTTAAATATAATTTAATATTTATTTTTTTAGTTAATAATTTTAATTGATTATAAATCTTTGTAGCCTTATAGGCAATTAAATTGTTTAAAAATACTACTCATCAAATACACACACACACACACACACACACAATTATAAACAACCAAATCTTTGTTCATGTTTGACTCGTTTATATATTGAGCACAAAAAATTGTTTGTTCGACTCGTTACCTTAGATAACGAATCGATACACACACACACACACACATAATTATAAACGACCAAATCTTTGTTCATGTTTGACTCGTTTATATATTGAGCACAAAAAATTGTGTGTTTGACTCGTTACCTTAGATAACGAATCGAACACGAGCTTCTTAAAGAGCTGAACAAAAACTATTCACTAAGAAGGAGCCATTTTGATAGCCCTACCTAGATAGAGGATATACCTCACAAATATGAGGTCAACATACAATAATTAGGATTCATTGATTTCATCAAAATATTAAACCATAGATGTTCAACTGTCATGAATGGGCATTCGCAAATAATTATCTTAGCCAAATTTTTTTTATCCTGTTATGATCATAAGATGATGAAATACATAAAGTAGAAATAGACTAAGTTTCATCAATATCCTCATATATTAGGTCAAAAAGTTTTTTCTTTTTCTCACTACCAACAATTCTATTATAGTGAGTGATTGCCCTTAATATGTCTGATCATTTGAGATTTAGTGTTTGTTTTTTTTATTTTACATATGACTTCACGTAATAATTGCACTTCCATCTTTGTATAATTTTTTTCTTTTCAGTGACGGATCTTTCAGTGATGTGTTGCTCAATCTATGGTCGTTGTTTCTTAGTATTTTTTCCCTATATAAGCTATTTCATCTACACTTTTATGTGGGTAATTGCTACATCAGCAAGTGCAATAGGCTCCCTTGAACCACTATTAGATTTACTTTGAGATCAACTTGTTGCTGACTCTACAAATTTATAACATTAAGTTAATAAATAGTATACCTAGAAATACAAAATGAAAAGCATTGGGCATGATTGCATATCTTTCCAATAAAATCATAACAATTGTTAAAAAAAAGGTCCTAAAAAATATTTATCACCAACAAATTTACCAACTTTAAAAGAAGCTTCATCTTATTTCATACACAATGCAAATGATTGATAAAGAAATATTCAAACCACGTCACAAGAGTGACTCCATCCAAAATGAAATTGTTATCACAACATATTAAAAACATGTCCTGTCAACAAGAAAAGTTAAAGCTTACTAAATCTATTCAAATAAATTTATCGATAGCCAATATGACACTATTTTCGATTTAATAGATTAGGAAATAATTCCTAAGCAAAAAACAACAATGCAAAGTTGAAATTCATCTTATGCCAAACATCAACATTAATTTGTACTCGAATAAATTTAAAAATCTAACAATTGATAATGTGAGGATATGTATAGAAAAAAAGGTCATAAACATAGAATCATCATTTGAATGTGTCCCAATTGAGGTGTTTGAAAAACAACATAACTCAGAATAAGAACTCATCAAATAGAAAAGTAAATGCAAAAAAAATTGAAGTAAAATATATTTATCCAAAAATCCTATGACTTAAGATCAAAGACCACCATCAAGGCATCAGGTGTAGTATTTGCAATTGTACATACTCGAACATACAAGTTAGCGGAGACAACCCTAAAATAAAGAGACTAACATATTTAATAAGTTGAACTTTAGCTTTCTATCATTCTATGATTCCAAATGTTTGAGGATGATCCATCAAATTGAATAGTACATTCTTCAATATATCTAATAAGATAATGATAACAACTACCACCCAGACATATCAAAGGATAAAGTTAAGAACCACCACCCAAATATGTCAAATAAAAAATTTCAACACCATTGCTCAATATATCTAAGAACCATAGAACATTGTAACACTGAAAATCATCATCCACCATAAATCATTAAAACCATGAATTTGACATATTAATATATGATTGCTACATCACTATCTGACATAAGTTTGTTGGCATCCATGTTACATACCATTACAAGAAGCATCCCCGGAACGTTACGTCAAAATTTGTCATAGTTAAAAAATGACATAACCTTGAAACTGACCAAAATTTAAAAAAAAAAATCTGACATTTTCTTAAAACTTTCACAATTGTATAAATGCCACTCAATAGGACACAATGGAGAAAAAAGATTCATGCAGATGTAGCCAACCCCACTTACAAGAAGGATCCCCCTAACATTTACATTTTTTTAATGGAAGATAACAATTCACATGAGAATTATTCCAACTAAAGATGGCTATTAGTGGAAGAAGCCAAAAGAATATCTTTAAGAGAAATTTGTCTAAGTAATTGATATAAACTTACATTTATCAAAAACTGAAATAGAACTTTTGAAGAAAAATAACAACTGAAGAAGCAATCACATGAACCAATTCTCCAATAACCATGTCTAATGCTTTTTAAGAGTTTGGAGTCAACAAATGTCAAATACATGTGGGAATTCCTTCCAAATTGAGGTTCTTACTGAGTTTTTTTCTTCTCTCAAAAGCAAATAAAATTCATATATATAAAAGTAGTGTAACATATTTGATTTTCAATGTCAAAACACATTTATGTTTTTAACATCAATTAGTAGCTAAAGTAGGGATGCTTACCTGTTCCCATACACCAATGTTGAAAGTTTGTTCTAAATTTATAAAAAGCAACTCATCATATAAGCCAATAAAGTGATTCATCCCAACTCGTCTAACATACCCTTAAAACAAAAATTTGTGTAGCTAAGAAATTACCTTAAACAATATCACAATTGTTACTTCATAAAAATCATACTTATGAAATTTAGTGCATTCTTTGTAGCATAATAGCTTGTGTGCTACTTTCTAGGTCAATAAATCAATAGATTAAATGCTTAATCCTTGTGTAAGAAATACACATCGTAAGAGGGAACACAGAAAAAACCACATATATGTTGAAGAGAAACCAAAAAAGATTGATCACTGTCTCACAGAAAGGAAACACAGATGGCAAGAAATACACACTAACCAAATAAAAAATATAGAGAAAATAGAAACCCTAAATTCCTTTTCAAACCAAGAAAAATGTTGATCGCTGTTAGTGATCACTATTTCTTTCAATATAGGAAAGAAAAAGAGAAAAATTATTATGAGTTAGGGTTATCTAGCCAGATATCGCACACCGCACAAAAAAACAACATGATAATGGCATCAACATGTCGAGCATTGGAACCCCCACCAGATAGAGAGTGAGAAAGAGAGTGAGAGGCCACAGTCAGGAGAGGCTGAGAACAAGAGAGAAGATGAGAGAGTGAAAACAAAATTCTCCTTTGCGAGAGAGTAGATATGAGAGGGGATGTGAAAGACAAAATTTAGGGCTTCAGGCAGCGCTGAAGTGGGAAATAGGAATATAGGATAAGGGTTTTGTCTTTAAGCATTCGTGATTCGAGTAAGATCAACAATCCCTCTCACACAGTGGCACAACACTTCAATTAATTTACAAATTGATTTGATCCCGATCCGAGCCATATGTATTGAAATTGGATTGATATAAATTCGATCTTTTCAATTAGCTCGTAGCTCGGCTCAAAATATTTGAGCCGATTTCGATCCGAGCTAAATTTGGATTCAATTTTCGAGTGATTTATGATCTTCAAACCAGTTTCACAGCCCTGGTAACAATGGAAGCTTGCATGGCGGAATCACAAAGTGATCCCATCTCGAACGGTTGATGTATAGAACAAAGTAAAAGAACAAAAAATTCTCATAAAATTTATATAATCTATACACATTTGTCCACATGTGATATACAATGAAAATGGATGAAGTAATGGAGAGCATTTTTTTAAGGAGTTTAATTTCTCAGTGCCCATTTGTTAAGTTCTGTATTTGTGAACATCTGAATTAAGTAACATTAACCACTATATTTTTCACGTTTAGAGAGCAATAGATCAGTCATGAGAATCAAAGGAGATTTTAATTGGTTCTAAATTGCATGCGCAGTATAATGGAACCCAGCGGCACCTAGCGAGTCTCTTGCGCAAGAACCATATTTTTTATGTATGCTGACCATCTCCCATACGCATGTGATTGATTCAAATTCGTGAAAAGTTTTATCATGCATGCGCACTTATGTCAGTGCAGTCAGATGTGTCTGCCTTAATTTTCTTGCTCCAAATAGGGGTGTAAATGAGTCAAACACGAGCGAGCCCAGGCTCAGCTCTTGTTCTGCTCATTTATATTTCAAGCTCATAAAGTGTGTCCGTGTTTGGCTCGTTTGCTTAGCGAGCCGAACACGAGTTATTCACGAATAAAGAATTGTTTTGTTAACCCTGATCGNCTGTTACATTCATGAGGTATGCAAGAAAATAAAACTTGCTTAAAGTTCAAAAGAAAGACTATGTCCTGAGCCCAATATGGTTGCTGTTGCCAAATCTTTCTCCATTGTGGATTGCCAAAACTTAATGATGTTTGCATCATCGCATTCGATGAGAATGCCCTTGTATTCCTACATCCATGGTTCATGCATGGTATGTAACATTTGGATCATCCGGAGTTCAACCTGTGCGCTGTCCCAAAGCTCAAATTGCTCCCCGGCAGCACAAATCCCCGTCCCTTGTTTGTCCTGAAAAATGGCACGAATACCCGCAGCCCTGAATGGAAAAAGTGCCCCATCGATGTTCACATCGAGCCATCCAGAAGGGAAGGATGTTCACTTTAAGCCAATACCAGCAGCCCTGGATGGAAGCTCCGTCAATGTTCACTTTAAGCCATCCGGAAGGGGGGGATACCAAAAAGAATGAAAGACCGACTCGATAGGTTAGCTAGTATCCCATTGCTCCCAAAATGGATAAAAAAAAAAATACTGCTTTCAACCCAGATGTAAGGTGGCATATTTGTAAAAATTGAAGTTAGGTGTAGATATGTAAATACATAAGAAATGAGTAGTGTGTATGTAAATTTTCCTAAAGTTAAATGTTTAGCACCGTAACTTGATTATAACATAATAGTAATAATATTAATATTATTATTACTATTACGCATACATGGAAAGGTTCCCTGCCATCATGTATTACTTCAATAAATTACATCTTTTGTCTAAACTAAAGAAACTTTTCATAAATTACTTTCTTTCGAAATTCAGGACTTTCCACAGATTCTCCCATTCTTCCTCACAAGGTTGGAGTAAAGGGTATTTTTGTAAAATGTATAATGAACAACTTTAAATCATTCGATAGCTTAAAAAAATAAGCACTTACTGTCCGGCCCTCCAAGTTGAGTTACAGCATCCACAAATCGCTCATGAAGCTCATTCGTCCAACGTAATCGCTGCCTTGAAGCCGCGCCAGGGTTGTTTTGGTTATTGCCTCCAGCATGTGGGGCCATAGCACTGATATTCATTTCTATTTACTGACCATAAGCCAGTGAAGAACAGTCTCCAAGGCTGATGTTAGAAACTGAAGGTTGATATATTTGTCATCCTCTGTAAAATAAACAAAAAACAATAGTTAGGCACATGCCGGCATAAAAATGTTAACGGTATGATCAGAAAATTACAGGAGAAGAAATCTATGATTTTAATAAGAGAAACCTCTGTATGAGATTAGCCAATACAGCATGAAGCTGCATTATTTTTATCTCTCGTCTCTAAGCCAAAGAGATGAAAAGACTCTCTTAGTCTTCTTAATATCAGTAATGCTATTACTAGAAAAGAACGAGGCGTTTTCCAACTTGGAAGAAGCTAAGGAATATATGTAGGGCTGTCAATTGACTCGTTGTTCGTGAACAGCCCGTGTTCGGCTCGTTCGTTAAGCCTAACGAGTCGAACACGAACAAATTTTTATGCTCAAAATGTAAACGAACCGAACAGGAACAACAGTTTGTTCGCTCGTGTTCGGCTCGAAATGACTCGAAAAAAAAAATTATATAACCTCACGAACAACAGTTTGTTCGCTCGTGTTCGGCTCGAAATGGCTCGAAAAAAATTATACAACTTTTTATATAACGATATATTACATATATTATTTATATAATAATATATTATATATATTTATGTCTAAGTTTAAATCATAACACCTCAAGTGGCAATGTGGTTAGTGTANTATGACTTAAGATCAAAGACCACCATCAAGGCATCAGGTGTAGTATTTGCAATTGTACATACTCGAACATACAAGTTAGCAGAGACAACCTTAAAATAAAGAGACTAACATATTTAATAAGTTGAACTTTAGCTTTCTATCATTCTATGATTCCAAATGTTTGAGGGTGATCCATCAAATTGAATAGTACATTCATTAATATATCTAATAAGATAATGATAAAAACTACCACCCAGACATATCAAAGGATAAAGTTAAGAACCACCACCCAAATATGTCAAATAAAAAATTTCAACACCATTGCTCAATATATCTAAGAACCATAGAACTTTGTAACACTGAAAATCATCATCCACCATAAATCATTAAAACCATGAATTTGACATATGAATATATGATTGCTACATCACTATCTGACACAAGTTTGTTGGCATCCATGTTACATACCATTACGAGAAGCATCCTCGGAACGTTATGTCAAGACCGTCAAAATTTGTCATAGTTAAAAAATGACATAATCTTGAAACTCACCAAAATTTAAAAAAAAAAAAATCTAACATTTTCTTGAAACTTTCACAATGGTATAAATGGCACTCAATAGGACATAATAGAGAAAAAGGATTCATGTAGATGTAGCCGACCCCACTTACAAGAAGGATCCCCCTAATATTTACATTTTTTTAATGGAAGATAACAATTCACCTGAGAATTATTCCAACTAAAGATGGCTATTAGTGGAGGAAGCCAAAAGAATATCTTTAAGAGAAATTTGTCTAAGTAATTGGTATAACCTTTCATTTATCAAAAACCGAAATAGAAGTTTGAAGAAAAATAACAACTGAAGAAGCAATCACATGAACCAATTCTCCAAGAACCATGTCTAATGCTTTTTAAGAGTTTGGTGTCAACAAATGTCAAATACATGTGGGAATTCCATCCAAATTGAGGTTCTTACTAAGTTTTTTTCTTCTCTCAAAAGCAAATAAAATTCATATATATAAAAATAGTATATTTGATTTTCAAAGTCAAAACACATTTATGTTTTTAAGATCAATTAGTAGCTAAAGGAGGGATGCTCACTTGTTCCCATACACCAATGCTGAAAGTTTGTTATAAATTTATAAAAAGAAACTCATCATATAAGCCAATAAAGTGATTCATCTCAACTCGTCTAGCATACCCTTAAAACAAAAAATTGTGTAGCTAAGAAATTACCTTAAACAATATCACAATTGTTACTTCATAAAAATCATACTTATGAAATTTAGTGCATTCTTTGTAGCATAATAGCTTGTGTGCTACTTTCTAGGTCAATAAATCAATAGATTAAATGCTTAATCCTTGTGTAAGAAATACACATCGTAAGAGGAAACACAGAAAAAACCACATATATGTTAAAGAGAAACCAAAAAAGATTGATCATTGTCTCATAGAAAGGAAACACAGATGGCAAGAACTACACAATAACCAAATAAAAATATAGAGAAAATAGAAACCCTAAATTCCTTTTCAAACCAAGAAAAAATGTTGATCGTTGTTAGTGATCACTATTACTTTCAATATAGGAAAGAAAAAGAGAAAAATTATTATGAGTTAGGGTTACCAAGCCAGATATCGCACACCGCACACAAAAAAAAACAGCACGATAATGATATCAACATGTCGAACATTGGAACCCTCACCAGATAGAGAGTGAGAAAGAGAGTGAGATGCCACAGTCGGGAGAGGCTGAGAACAAGAGAGAGGAAGAGAGAGTGAAAACAAAATTCTCTTTTGCGAGAGAATAGATATGAGAGGGAAGAGACCGAAATGTGAAAGACAAAATTTAGGGCTTCAGGCAACGTTGAAGTGAGAAATAGGAATATAGGATAAGGGTTTTGGCTTTAGGCAATCGTGATTCGAGTAAGATCCACAATCCCTCTCACACAGTGGCACAACACTTCAAATAATTTACAAATTGATTTGATCCCGATCCGAGCCATATGTATTGAAATTGGATTGATATAAATTCGATCTTTTCAATTAGCTCGTAGCTCGGCTCAAAATATTTGAGCCGATTTCGATCCGAGCTAAATTTGGATTCAATTTTCGAGTGATTTATGATCTTCAAACCAGTTTCACAGCCCTGCTAACAACGGAACCTTGCATGGCGGAATCACAAAGTGATCCCATCCCCAACGGTTGATGTCTAGAACAAAGTTAAAAAAAACAAAAAATTCTCATAAAATTTATATAATCTATACACATTTGTCCACATGCNCTAATCCACATGAAAAATGTGCAAAAATACATAAACAATTTCTAGAGACAACTAGATTAACACAATAATGTCCACATGTGATATACAATGAAAATGGATGAAGTAATGGAGAGCATTTTTTTAAGGAGTTTAATTTCTCAGTGCCCATTTGTTAAGTTCTGAATTTGTGAACATCTGAATTAAGTAACATTAACCACTATATTTTTCACGTTTAAAGAGCAATAGATCAGTCATGAGAATCAAAGGAGATTTTAATTGGTTCTAAATTGCATGCGCAGTATAATGGAACCCAGCGGCAGCTAGCGAGTCTCTTGCGCAAGAACCATATTTTTTTATGTATGCTGACCATCTCCCATACGCATGTGATTGCTTCAAACTCGTGAAAAGTTTTATCATGCATGCGCACTTATGTAAGTGCAGTCAGATGTGTCTGCCTTAATTTTCTTGCCCCAAATAGGGGTGTAAATGAGTCAAACACGAGCGAGTCCAGACTCAGCTCTTGTTCTGCTCGTTTATATTTCAAGCTCATAAAGTGCGTNGGAACCCAGCGGCAGCTAGCGAGTCTCTTGCGCAAGAACCATATTTTTTTATGTATGCTGACCATCTCCCATGCGCATGTGATTGCTTCAAATTCGTGAAAAGTTTTATCATGCATGCGCACTTATGTAAGTGCAGTCACATGTGTCTGCCCTCATTTTCTCGCTCCAAATAGGGGTGTAAATGAGTCAAACACGAGCGAGTCCAAGTTCAGCTCGTGTTCTGTTCGTTTATATTTCAAGCTCATAAAGTGCGTCCGTGTTCGGCTCGTTACAAAAAATTGTTTTGTCAACCCTGATCGCGTATTCATAAGATGTTAAGGGTTGTGATAAGATTTAAAAATTATTATTTATATTAAAACATCCTTTGAACATAATTTAATAATTTTTAATCTTTTTTTCTTAATTAAGATTTTAAATTGTTTATAAATCTTTCTAGCTTTGTTGTCAATTTAAATTTTAAAAAAATACTATTCATCNATAAATAAATTATATATATATAATTGATGAGTAGAATTTTGAGCCAAAACAATCCGATCAAGAATTAACAAATATTTATTTGTGTTCGGCTCATTAACTTAGCGAACGAGCCGAACACGAGCTTCTTAACGATTCGAAACAGAGTTGTTCACGAACAACGAGCAATTTTGACAGTCCTAACTATGATACGAGTCTCATTCATCCCTCATGCGCCTATAATTCGAGTACCGCACCCTACACTAGGGGGGAATCAAATTTTATACCAGAGGGGACTTACAACTAACAAGCAGAAGCCCCACCCATTGATCTAAGCACACAGCGCGCGCACACAGATATATATATATATCAGCTGTCCGCATTCACTTTCTTTCCAGCACAGGAATCCATCATGCAAGGGAGATTCATTGCAACCTCCATGAATCAACAACAAGGTGAAACACAACACAGATTGAACCCATGTCCTTTTTCTCATATTATCTGTTACAATCCATCGGCCTTACAAACCCTAAAAAATTAAAAAAAATACAAATTTGCCAGGGTTTATGCGCCACCACGTTCAGTTGGCCGGCAGCCGCCCACTAAGCAAAGAGATAAACTCAAACATATATATTCTATATAAGCTCTGCCTTCTGACTTCAATTATCAACAGCATAAGAGAGACTGAGACTGGAGATATAGAGAGAACATGAAGAGCTTCTCCTCGTTGTTGCATGTGATTGTTTTGTTTTATTTATGTTTAAAGACAGAAGGCCAACTGAGAGCTGATTATTATGCGAGCAGCNTTCTCCCTTCAATTATCAACAGCATAAGAGAGACTGAGACTGGAGATATAGAGAGAACATGAAGAGCTTCTCTTCGTTGCTGCATGTGATTGTTTTGTTTTATTTATGTTTGAAGACAGAAGGCCAACTGAGAGCTGATTATTATGCGAGCAGTTGCCCTAATTTGTCTAATGTGGTTAGAAGAGAGGTATTTAAAGCTCTTCAGAATGAGATGAGGATGGGTGGTTCCCTTCTTCGGCTCCACTTCCATGATTGCTTCGTCAATGTGAGTTTTTTTTGTAGGAAAATAATATGTTTATAAAGAACAAAAATGAACTCATGTCTTATATAGTTCNAGATGAGGATGGGTGGTTCCCTTCTTCGGCTCCACTTCCATGATTGCTTCGTCAATGTGAGTTTTTTTTGTAAAAAAATAATATTTTTATGAAGAACAAAAATGAACTCATGTCTTATATAGTTGCTGAAAATTAGAATCTTCAAGCAACCTTTTTGTTAGGGTGATAATTTCTATATTTTATGTTAATTTTTGGATGAAATGTTAAGAAGAAAAAATTGATTTCATGCAGAATAAAATTAAGGGAAATTTGCTGATGATTGAATCTGTTCTTATTTTGAGAAATTTAGATATTTGATGTATAATTCATATATGTTTTTACATATATAACTAATACCTAAAGTTTAATACTTAACATTTATAAAAATTTGGTGTCATGAAATTATTTATGAAAAATAATATTTCACTCTAAAAAGTTAATAATAGTGATATTTTTATATAATATTAGATATTTGATGGGATGCATATAAATATGAAATTTTAGGTATTAGATATTGTTTACCCCAAACATTGAATTATGATAGGAGATTTGATCAGACATTAAGATGAATATGAAATTATGAGATTTAACAACAAAACTTATAAACATGCTATTTACAAGTCTACCGCTCACTTTCATTTAATTTTCAAATTCTTGCTCAAATATAAATTCATGGTAAGACCCCACCCCATATTTTTCATTTTTATCAAATTATCAACAGTCTAATCGTGACACACATAAATGCATCGGTTCGATAATTCAAAAGAATCACCGGGAGGAGGGAGGCGGGGTGGCAGTTGATTGGTAAATAATAATGTTCTGAATGGGCTTTATGTAATTATCATATTGTTAATCTCTTGCAGGGCTGCGATGCATCAATCCTCTTGGACGGCAACGACAGTGAAAAACTCGCTCTTCCCAATCTGAACTCTGCAAGAGGGTTTGATGTCATAGACAACATTAAATCTGCAGTGGAGAACGAATGCAATGGAACCGTCTCCTGTGCTGATATACTCGCCATAACTGCAAGAGACTCAGTTCTTCTGGTATCCACATTATTTTTCCTTTGTTTGAAAAAATGTATTTATTTGGTTTGTTATTTATATGTTATTAGGTGGCAGAGAATGATTAGGTGGATCAGTGGCTTTACACTTTGAGACAAAATGCGAAATGAATATATCCGTGATAGGGTTGGTGTAGCTCCTGTGACATGAACAAAATTAGAGAATGTAGTCTTAGATGGTTTGGTCACATTAAGCGTCGATTATCCGATGAATCGATTAAGGGAATAGGGCAAAGGTAGACCTAGGAAGACTTAGGCTTATTGTATAAAACATGATCTTGATTTATTATAACTATATGAAAATATGACAGAAGAATGAAAAATAGCAGTAGTGAAAATTATTAAGGATTATGACATTGCTATTAATTAAATGACCATGCAATTGCTAATGTAAACAGATTAAAGAAGTTCTTAAAACATTTTTTTTTTGCAACTAACCATTGTTTTCTTCGTTCATCATTAAAACTTATTTATCAAGAAAGTTTCAGAAAATTTTATAAAAATATGATTTTGTATTGCTAAGAAAATCAAAAGTTTGGACATTATTAATGATTTGTCAGAGTGGAGGCCGGCCATGGACGGTTCTGCTTGGAAGAAGAGATGGGTTGGTAGCGAACCAGAGTGGTGCAAACAATGGGCTACCGAGTCCTTTTAATAGTCTTGATGTAATCATAGCTAAATTTGCTGCTGTTGGCCTCGACACCACCGATGTGGTCACTTTGTCAGGTATGTCTATCACATATTAGCTCATTATAATTGATAATTAATTACATGAACATATATATATATATATATATATCCAGCACCAAAATTTTCTTTATTTGCATATATAACTTTCGAATATTTACTATTATGTCAAACATGTTACTATTACTAAGTTCTTAAAAGTGAAATAGATCTTTTCATGTATAGATTTATGACATCAATGTGTTGTAAATGTGAATACTAATTTTTTTAATGTTAGATATGTAAATGCATAGAAATCATTCGGTATGCATGCAAATTTTGCTTGTTTGGGGCATTTAAATATACATACCACATAATTCTTATTTATTTACATATCTAAGCCTACACTTTTATATTTAGAAATATAACACATAAATTTTTAATATTACATCAAAAATATCATTATTATTATTCTTTTAAAAGAAAAATAAACTATTTCATGTATAGGTTTATGACATCAAAGTATAATACACATGTATTTTTATTTATTTTTTGGAATCAAATATTCCATCTCTGCATGCGGTGTCCGATCCTGACCGTAGATCACGGTGATCTACGGTCAGGATTATTTTAGTTTTTTTTTAAAAAAAAATTTAGGTGGGGCCCACCGAAATACATCCTGACCGTAAATCAGGTGATTTACGGTCCGGATCGGACACCGAACGCAAGAAGATACGTGCGGTGTCCGATCCACATAGAATAATTTTTCGTGATTCACACACAACTCACATGAAAAAGCTGCACATAAAAATTTGAAGGTGGCCACACAATCGGACGAGCACGCTGCACCTTATTCAGCAACCGCCTATTCAACTTCTCCGGCGGTGGAGCCGCCGACCCCACCCTCGACTCCTCCCTCGCCTCTCAGCTCCAAAGACTCTGCCCTCAGAACGGCGACGGCAACGTGACGACTGCTCTTGACCAGAATTCCACAGACTACTTTGACAACCACTATTTCAACAACCTCATCAACAACAAAGGAGTACTATCTTCCGACCAGCTCCTCTTCTCTGACGATGCTGCCGCTACGAATTCGATGAGAACTCTGGTTCAGAGCTATGCAAGCAATAGCAACCTCTTCTTCTCTCAGTTTGCAAGCTCCATGGTGAAGATGGGGAATATAAGTCCACTCACTGGTGTCGAGGGAGAAGTGAGGAAGAATTGTAGGGTTGTAAACTCTAGTTAATATTGATTATTAACTTAGCCTGCGCACAGACCCTGGTGGTCTGTATTACATATAAATCTATGTATTTGATGCATGCAAAAAATTTGAAGTAATAACAGTCAAATTTAGTTGTATTGGTGATATTGGTTAGTGAGTCTGCACTTTCACCAAAAATATTTGTTACATGATCAGATCACAAAGTATATATATATATATATA
>JXCR01071541.1:431405-473586 GCA_002079205.1 Phalaenopsis hybrid cultivar | reverse complement strand
GCTCGGCTCGTTTACAACCCTAAATAAACGAGCCGTTAGGCTTAACAGGAATAACATGCAAATTCAAATTGTATTATATGTTTGGTTTTCTAAAAAAGAATTTTAAGAGCGGGGACAAGCCATGCATGCCATCTAACAAGGATTGTACCATGAAGAAACTTTCATGCCATAAGTAATTAAGAATATATATATAAAGCTTCTTATTAATAATTTTATACCAAGAGAAGAGGATTTCATTTTAAAATGAGGTCCTCTCCTTCATTGGTATTAGAAAGGAAACATGCTCTCTTTAAGAAAAAAAAATTATCCTAAAATAAAACCAAGAAGCATGAAACAATGGAGGCCGTTGAATTTTAAACTAAGAAAGACATCCATTGAGCCCTGTCAATTTTTAAAAGAATTATTTTAAATTTGATTAAATACCTTTGAACTAATTTTATAGGATAAATTCTTTGCTATCCATACAAAAAGTTATTATTAAATATCACATGCTTCAAAATAAAATGCGTTTATATTTATTAAGTATATATTAAGATACAAAGTGAGAGAAAACCGCAGAAAATGTTTATAAAATAGTGGAGTGGTTCAGATTAAAATGGAGACCTCACCGTCATGAATTCTTTAATAAAGATTAAAATGGAACCCTCTCCTATTCATGGCTTTTCAAGACAAACTTTCTCTCCTTTTTAAAAATAACACTCCTAAAAACCAAGATAAGGAAGAAAAAAGAGGTCCTAATTTAGAAATAAAGAAAGAGTTCAATTGCAAAATGAAACCCTCTCCAATTTGAGATATATTTTTTTTAATAAAATATGCCCAATTAAATATTTTTATTAAATTTAATAGATTAATTGGTCTACAATATTGACGAAGTCCTAAAAGAGTGCTTAACATAGGATTAATCTTAATTATTTGAACAATTATTTCTATGATCCTTGTGCCCAAAGACATGGAGGGGTTAGTGGCCCTTCCTCTACACGATCAGATTGCATTAGAAAGAGTGTCAACCCATTGATAAAATTTGGAGACCTTCCCCTACACCATCAAATCGCATTAGGAAGTGTATCAACCCATTGATAAAGTTTGGAGAAACACATTTGAACAACACTTTTCATAGATTCGAACCTAACATTTGGGTTTCCAATTTAAATCTTTTTTAGCACCAATCTGAAGGGCACTAATATAATCTGACATACAAAATAAAATCTCCCTCATAATAAATCTTAGAGCCTAAAACCTGCACCGATTTGCCCATTATCTCGAAGGGCATGATGGTCAATCTAATCTTGATGATAAAGTGTAGTGGTTTTCAAAATTCGGATTACCTGAAGACCAAGATGCCATCAATCAAAGGCATTTCAATCTAATACACAAATGAAATGGATCAATCATTTACCCAATAATTTAGTAAGGTATAGAAATACCCATCCTTCAACAATAGCCCCGAAGATGTAGGTAAAAGAATTTTCTGTCCGGACTCCAACGCAGCTCTACGTGCGGACTCTCAGTAATATCGTCATGTGTGCTATATCGGGCCCACAAAAAAAATATTAGTGGGACAGCAGACCCTGCAATAAACCTGAAATAACCTCTGCAGTTCCACTTCAATAACTCTGAAATAACACTACGGAGGTTATTTCGGGATTATTGAAGAGAAACTCATATATTCTACTTCAATAACCCCGAAATAACACAGAAATAAACCTAAAATAAGCTTTGCAGTGTTATTTCGGGATTATTGAAGTGGAACTGCGGAAGTTATTTTAGATTTATTTCTGGATTATTTCAGGGTTATTAAAGTGTAATATATGAGTTTCTCTTCAATAACCTCGAAATAACCTCCGCGGTTCCACTTCAATAATCACGAAATAACCTTGACGATGTAGCTCACGTTGCGTCATATTATTGGAGTCCGCACGTAAAGCTACGTCCGGAGGCCTGACAGGATTTTTTTCCCCGAAGAGGTAGGTAAAAGAATTCTTATCAGTGACTTATTCCTCAAAAAAAAAAATTCTTAGGCATCAAAATATCTTCCTTTCAAGAGATAATTCCTCAGAGCATGCTAAGATAATTAGGCCATGTGAAAAGGGAGACACTTTCATCTCGGAACCTAGATTAATTCAATGTCATGAAAGACATTCAACAGTTTCGAGTCATATGTGAGAAAATATCCCCATGTTTGTGATTAGGGTGCTTCTTCCGTTACAGAAAATAATTTCTTAATTTAGCTAAAGAAGCGATTATAAGAGCAACAATAAA
The DNA here is from genome assembly GCA_002079205.1 of Phalaenopsis hybrid cultivar. NCBI lineage: Eukaryota > Viridiplantae > Streptophyta > Magnoliopsida > Asparagales > Orchidaceae > Phalaenopsis > Phalaenopsis hybrid cultivar. Next base: position 471,327 of record JXCR01071541.1, on the reverse strand, counting down.
AGGGCACTCATTGGAATCAAATCTTCATCTAATATCTAACCGTCAATTTCAAATCATATTTATCTAACATAATTTTATATAAAAAATCAAATCTTCAATAGAATCAATCCCTAATCCTAAGCTCTTGATGGATAAATACATCATTCCAAAAAACATGATGGCCCGACACAAATTTCAATGATGTTGTGACATAATTATCACTTTGAGAAACAAAATGACATCAATCATGGCCAATCCAATCAAGCATGGAACTCAAGGGAATAGGGATCAATCATCTGCCATAAACTTCACCAAAGTACCAAAATACCTTTCTTTTAATACTATCAAATGTTCTAAGTGTTAAGATAATAAATTTTACCGTGAAACTAATTTCTTCCAAGAAAATTTTTAAATTTTTTCATTTTAAGTTTTACAAGCTGGCATAAGCATCCAAGAGTCTTTTCGAGGAACAATTCCTTATAACAAGCTGACATTTTTTGGACGCACGTACAAGGAAAACCCCAACACAAAAGCACTTGTTTTTCCAACGACTCATATGACTTGGAACTATTTATAAAACCCAAATATTTATTAAAAATTTAATAAAAAAGTTTTTTTTTTTAAGATGGATTGCTTTCTTTTATTCATAAATTTTTAGGAGGGAAATGTTCTTCAATTTGAGCATGAAGAAATAAGGTTGCCAAGCAAATGAGCAACGATTGCCTATTATTGCCATTCTGGCGCCCAATACTTGCTCACAAGAAGAGAGGAGGAAGGGAATAACGTTTGTTAGGAGCTATGAACCACAAGGGAGAGAAGTTAAACCTAATAAGTAATTAGTCAAATATATTTTCCACTAAAAAATTTAAGTTGATAAGTGAAAACGAAACATTAGCATATGGATTTTTAACTATGCATTATGGTGCTAAAAACAATACTCTATCTACCTTAACAAATCTTTCACATGTCGTAGTTTTTAACATCGGCCACCGCCACCTACAAGTCATGAACCTTCCATAAAAACCAAGCAAAGTGACAAATATTAATTTAGCCAAAGTGATCATGCCACCACATTTAAAGCTCTCAATTATGAGTACTCAATAAAGTGGCCCACTATTTGGGGCCCAACCACACATCAGTCGCATACCCAAGCCAAGCAACAACTTTGCTCTTATATAACACTTATGTGAAACATAGAGAACTAGTCTGGACCAATCTATTTTTAAGTTAGGTGTTAGACATGTAAATATATAAGAAATGTGTGGTATGTGTGGAATTGCCCCAAAGCTTAGAGGGGTGAGCCAGATTACTAATATACCTACAAGAAGTTTCAATAATCTAATGTAGGAGAAAAAAACACTATTGTTGGGGCATCAAAAAAATGTGTCTGAAGATACGCATTTTGTAATGTTTATGTAGATAAGCATTTTAGGATCAGAATTTTGAGATTTACAATGAACCTTCCGGATATTAAGGGGCTGTCTGGTGACAGATTTAGTTAGATTTAACTTAAATCTTGCAAGACAGAATCCTGTATTCAAAAAATTCAGATGTTTCTCAATTTCTTCTCAGTTTTGCCTTAAACCCTGAATTTACAGAATTTACTAAATCCATTACCAAACAGCCCTTAACAGATTAAAAGAAACAAACTGAAGATCAAAGAATCAACTCAACAAAACCCTAAGGCGTTGAAAACTAAACTTTTCCTACTGAACCGGACTTTGCAGCTCGCACAGTCTGCTACTCACAAAACTATACCATGACATAAATCCCTACTTCTGAAAATCGAGTTAACTAGATTTGAGAGGGGCAAAACGAAATTACATAGAATGCGAGAATGAAAAGAAGAAGGTTTGCCGGAGAAACGAAACATCAAAATGAACAAGATAGACCAATATCTACCATGGATCGAATCACCTATCGGGCTCTCCAATCAAACTTCTCTAAGAAACAATAGATTCCGAAATCCCCTAGAGTCAAACCGAATCGATTCCACCCAAAATCTCTCAGAAAATACAGGAAGCTCATCAAATTCAAAGCAAACCAGAAACTGAACATAGAATGAGAAATGATCAGAAAAAAATAAGAAAAAAAATCTCAAAACTCAAAAAACTTGAGCTTCGGACGATTAAAATAACTCATGATAGGATTCTTTACCGTGAAGACAAATATAAGACAGTAAACTCATAAATGCCAACAAACTCATGAAAAAATCAAGCTTTTGAAGATAAACAATGTCGAGAATCAAACCTTTCCAAAATTTTCTTCCGAAATTCTACAGGCAACATCTGATCAGACGGAGGTATCGGTAGACCATACATAGTAATAGTAGAGTCGCTTTCTAGCCGGAGCTCCCATCCTTCGGAAATGGAAGCTATTGGTGACGGCCGCTAACGGCATCTTCCCCAAAATATTCCGGGGTTTTTGTTTTTTTCTTTTTGATCTTTTATATTTTTTATTGTTTTTTTTTTTTTTAATCTACGTTCATTCCTCACAATACTTTAGGTATTTAAATGTTGACACATAAACATTGGTTTTTACATTTATACCACCCAAAAATTGCATATCAAATAAAAAAAAATACCACCATTGTAAAATACAATTTTTCACGCATGGATAAGGTGGTATATATGTAAATACATAGGAATTTACTCTAGGTACATCTTCCATTATAGTATTAAGAAAAAGTATCAATTTTTTGAATCTTTCTAGGAGTTTGGGTCATGGTTTGTGAATTGGTACAATTAGGGAGAAATCTAAATAAGAAGGGTGAATAAAGAGAATGGATATGTTCTTCGGGCCTCAAGTATATGTCTTCGCAATTATCTTTCCCCGAGAAGAGTAGAGAAGGCTATCTAACGTGCAATAAAGAATGAGAGAGGAAGCAAAAAAGACTCCAAAAAGTTACAGCGTGAGGTCTTCCCATAAGGCCTAGGAGAGTATCCTTCTGTAATCTCTTTTTTCCTCCTATGCAAGTTCAAGAAAAATATAAAAATATGAGTCGTGGTGTTTAAATCTAACCATGATGTCTCGATGAAAAGATTACAACGTGGATATCGGGTGGCTCATAAATGAGAAAGTTGTTTATGTCAAATTTTTATGTCAGTCTTGACTTTTTGTACTCTGTTAATTCTAAGGATCATTGTTGAGTCAAGCTCGATGAATGAAAATGATTGTTAATTCGCTAGATGAATTTGACATGTCAGTTTGTCAGGTTAATCCTGCAAACCGGTACGCCAGATCAATCAGACAGGTCATCTCGACAATTGGTATAGAACAACTAACACACCGAGTGGAGTCAGTGGATCCCTCGACTGATTATTCTAGTGATGGTGGTTTCTTCTGAATAAATGGGCTTATAAAGCTCATGAGGCATGTTGGACGTATTTTAGCCCACCGAAGCGAATATTTGGTATACATATGTTGATGATATATTAGAAGAAATATGCTTAAGATATCGATGCCCAAAAAAGTGATTGTTTATCTAGGAAATTTTGAGTATTTAGTGAGTATATGATGCTTTACTCAGCACACAATGAATATAAAATTATGTGTTCCTATTATCTGAATATAAAAACACACATTAATCCAATAAAATCAATTATCTTCAAATGAAGATCATCACTAAAGCTGACCCAATATAAAGAAGCTTGATGTATAATATGACCTTAAACCCTCAAATAGCAAGATCCACATAGATGATAGTAACTGCCATTCAGAAATTTCAATGGCCAAGTTTCCAATAGATTAGCATATTTTCAAAAAACTTCAATAGTGAATAGCGAACGAGATGCATGCGTCAAGGCAAATTTAACTGGGGTAGAGTTTACATGTAAATTTTTATCTAGTAAATCTTTCTGATGTTAAATCATAAAAAATATTTAACATGATTGATATGAAAATTTTGGAGCATTTACATATTGTTGAATCCAAAAATGTCCAAGAAACACACTTAAGAAATAGAACATTTTGTTATGAAGGGATGAGAGAGAGAGAGAGAGAGCACAACAGGGGACATTAAAAGAGAGTGTCATTTATTTATGACATGGACCCTTCTTTATAGGCATAGGTCCCAGCATTACAAAAGTACATATTAGTCCTCTCATTATTAATTTTTCAGAGGGATTCTTTGGTAATTATAGAGTTATTCGCATATAATAAGTTCGGGACTAATTCGATTGATGAGAGTTGTTAATCGCCTAGTAAGCCTTGATTCGATCGATATCTAATCAAAAAGAGAGCCTCATGTCGATCGTCTTGAGAACTGATATTCGTTCTATGGAACATCTCCTAGCACATTTCGTTGATCGTTCGAAACAAGACGCCTCCCTTGTCAACTTCGAGTCCAAAACGGTCGTTAATAGTTATGCATGATCGTTAATATCATCCTCCTGAGTTGTTTATATTCCTTGAGATTTGTGTTGACGTGTCTTTATATGTACATATTTAGTTCTACGATTCTCTTACTCCTTAGAAGTTGCACAGTACACGAAGACAGGAGATTCTTTTTAACATATATGAAATAATTAAATTACATTATTGCACAAAAAATGACTTCCTTGGATTTTTGTGATCGAACCATTATAAGTAGGCATTGGGGTAAGGAGGGTTTGCATCGTTTCTTTTTCTTCTTACTTCTTTAGTCTTTTCTCTTCTTTTTGCGTAGCTGTTGCGATTCTGGTGAGGGGGCATCATCAGCCAATAAGAGTGTCATCCTCAAAGCAATGAGTGACATGTAGGTATAGGCTAGCAAACCTATCGCAAAGTGAAAACAAGCTGTGAGGCTTCCGTGAAAGATTTGAGAAAGAAGTGAATTTTGCTGAGTTTGTTAACGAGGGTAAACGAAGATCGAACTAGTTCTTCAGGTTTTTCTGTAGGTCCATCACAGGGGGGGAGCTGCGGAGGAGGTTGGAAGGCATATTAATGATCTTCTTTCGGGGCACATATTGGAGGTGGCCACTCCTGCCCAAAGGGAAGGAAAGTCCATTCAAATTGCCACAGGGACTATGACTCATTCGAGAAGCCGCTAGCTGAAGCCGGGACTCAACCTCGGTTGCAAATTGTTGGCTTTTTTCTTGGTAAGTGGAAGACAGAAGAAGACAAGTGAGGACTTCGTCTCTTACACAACTTCTAAATGGTGTCGGGTTTTGAGTATGTAGTTTGAAACATGCTTTTAGTATTCCTTTTGTAGTTGCAAGAGCTCTAACGATTGCTTCTACCTTCTCAAACGTTGATGCCGACCCTGAGGGCCATGTGACATTTATAGATCAGATCGGGGAGAGGGGAGCGAATAGTGAGGAGCAGGTTGCTTCGAAACAGAGGACCATGGAGCAGGGGACCTTGGAGCCAGACACTGTGCTTCACAACGGTTGCTTGTCGTGATAGTTGGCAAGCATGGGGGCATGCATCCATGTAAATTAAGAGTAGGGCGTCCATTCGCACACTCCCAGCGAAGTCTATCTTTGTTGGTGTTAATTTTGTAAATTAGGTGCAAAATGATCATTCGTGCACCTCTCACGTGGGTTCTCACTACTGGGTGCCAATACATCCCATAGACCTCTCACGATCATTAAACACCCATAGTGGAGCTTATCGATGTCTGGTGTTAACTTTGTAAATTGGTAGCAGGACGGTCATTCGTGCACCCATCATTTAGCTTGTCGCTACTAGGTGTCGATACACCATATAAACTTATTACAACCGTTAGACACCTCCGTGTAGCTTGTCGTTGCTTGGTTTCAATACATCACATATGCCTCTCGTGAATACTAGCACCGCTCGCAGAGCTTGTCACTTAATACACCAAAAATATATGCATTTTTAGACCCATATTTTATACTTATTTTTGGTGATATTGCATAAAATATATGCATTTTTAGACCCATATTTTATACTTATTTTTTGTGATATTGCACTTTAATGGATGCATTTTTAGACTCATATTTTATACTTATTTTTGGTGATATTGCACTTTAATGGAAGGTATATTGATTTTTTCTTGCAGATTTTGATTTTTAGGGCTTAAAGCAAAAAGGAAGCAAAAAAGATGAAATTTCAAGTCAAAATGACATTTTTGAGGAAATACTCAGCGCTGGCGGCACCAAGGTTAGCACCGACGGCGCAGAACACCAAAAGCTGGAGAATTTTTACTCAGCGCCAAAGGCGGTTCAGATCCCGTTTCTAGAAGGTTCAATGTATTTGGACGATTTTTGTAGAGTTTTTGGAGGCACCTCTTGAAGAACCGACCTTGAGTTTTATTTGGGGCCGAATTTTATCAGAAAAGGGTCTCCTCTACATTTTTCTCTCCTCAACGTTCATTTTTCGCTCCACATCGTTCCGCCACGCCACATTTTCATAATCTATCTTCATTACATCACCATATTGGAGCCAATTAGTGATTTTGCTTTCATAGTTTAGAGTTTTTGTCGATTTAGTGTGAAACTTTTTGTAAAAGTGTTGGAGAATGAGAAAAGTGAGAGAGTTCTCTTCCTGCATTTCTAAGAAAAGACTACAAAGGATTTGCTTTAAGAAAGAGTTCCAAATAAGTTTGTTTGTTTATTTACTATTGTATGAATTTTCTTTTATATATGAAATTTGTGTTTTGTCGTATCTTTCTCATGAAGTCTGAGTAGTTTCATCTATCTTTCCCCTTACTTTGAGATATGGTGAAATGAAGACATAAAATGAATGTGTCATAATTAAAATATAAAATAAATCGTGATGATTTTTTAACTCTGAACTTAATTTACTTTTCAATCTGGTCAATTGATTTGTTAAAATATGTTCTGAAACATATGATCCGAGAAATGGAGTATGAGTTCTACAACAAAGTGAGGGTCACATTTGATTTCGTTCAAGAAATTAAGTGTAAATAAATAGAAAAATATTCTTTGTTGGGTGTAGAATTGGAGAATCTTTAGGGTGACAGACTAAAATCTCCAATTCGGTTAATATACTTTGTTGGGTGTAGAATTGGATATTTCTAGGGTGACAGACTAAAAATCCCCAATTCGATATTAGTGTTTAAAAACTAAAGTGAGAGTTAGCCTTCAGGTGAAGGGAAGTGGGAGCTCTGGAGTGAGAGCTGATATCCTCTAGCCTAGCCACGGATTTAGGGACTAAAACTAAGATTAACCAATGATTTTTTATGCACTGTATCAGGGTAGAAAATTAAAATTGCTCCTATTAGGCACAATATATATTATAAACATTTATTTTATCTCATTGCACCAAAATTTCATTGTAGTGGGAAGAATGTTTTTTTCACATAAAAAATCTTCATTACATAAACATAGTTAGTAGATTAGTAGTTATTATTCAAAATTTGTATTTCCGTTTTTCTAATAGTTAAGTAATTTAGTTTGGCTAATATCCTAACATTAGAAATTAGTGACGGTGATTTCGTTTGATTTTCTATAAATTTCCTATTAAAATTTATCATTACTAACTTTCACCTTCCCGGTAGGTCAATATTTGGGGCTTAAATGGAAAGTTCATTATTATTTGATAACGATATGTATACTTGCATAGAATCTCATTATTAATAGCCTATAATTATATATATATTACATAATTTACATTTCATATAAGGATCAAGTTTTTGGCGTTATAGTGGTGTCAACTTCATAAATCCTTACATATAAAAATCGGGATCATCACTGTCATGTATTAACTTTGTAAATTGGGCGCATGAAGATCGTTCGCGCACCTCTCACGGAGCATGTCGTTGTTGGGTGTCGATACATCCCATAGGCCTCTTGACGATCTTTGCATGAATTGATAAGTTTTAGCCACCCACAGATCCCGTTTTTTTTAGTATAGTTATGTCGGTTCCCCAAGTGACTGTGTTGATTCCCCGAGTGTAACTGTATCGGTTCATCGAGAATAATCGCATTAGTTCCGTGAGTGTAACTGTGTCAGTTCCCTGAGTGTAACTGTGTCAATTCCCCAAGTTTAACTGCATTAGTTCCTCAAGCATAAATTTTGTCAGTTCCCCGAGTGTAACTCTGTCAATTCCCCGAGTGTAACCCCGTCAGTTCCCCAAGCATAAAATAATCAGAGAAAGTACTATTAGTGATATTAAATGTGTGAAATCTCAAAATTTTGGATGCTATGAATGTAAAAAGCTTCATTAATATATTGAGCTTTTGAAAGATAGAGGTTTATACAAAACAAACATGGCTGTGTTCCTTCTACAAGTAGGGATAGCTTTATGGGAAGAATTTATTTAGATTGTCGACATTCCAAGTTCAAGGGACGTCATTTCTATGAATGTCATTAGTTTTTATGCTTCAGATTCAGCTCTCTGGTGGATGATGTAGGGAGCATTTCAGGTTTAATCCAGCTTCCCGATAACCTGCCCCTAGGCAGCGGGGTTGGTCTTCATAGACATTAGGTCCCCTAAGGCGAGCTTCTCTTTGCGTATTTGTTTGTTAAAATATTTGTCCATCCTTTGCTTGAAGTCTTCTTTTTGGAGGGCTACGTTGGCTTGATTATCCTCAATCAGATCTAGGGTGAGCTTGACTCCTTACTATTTATCTTAAGCCACTTTTAGATTCACCTCGTGAAAGCTGAGGTGGAGTTTACTCTCAGGTTATAATTATTGTATTCGATCGACAACATGGATTCCATTCCATGGGAAAACATAAAGGGAGCCTATACGTTGGATGTGAACGGTGTTATTCGGATCGCCAAGAGTACCGAAGGGATTAGGTCTGCCAATTTGTCATTTGTTCCTTATATGTTTTTTCTTAGCAAATTCAGGATGATTTTTTTTTATCATTGGTCTGACCATTAGTTCAAGGATGATGCACATAAGTAAATTTGAGGTTGACCTCTGGACTCTTACATAAATATTGAACTCCCTTGTAAGTGAATTGGGTCTCATTGTCTATAACGATGACAAGGGGTAATATGTATCGACAAATCAGGTTAGCCCAGATGATGTTCTGGACTACCTCCGCTTTTATGTGAATCAGAGGCTTTGCCTCTACCCACTTGGAGAAATAATTGATGGTCACCAATAAAAACTTTTGTTGTTCTCTTAGTGGGGAAAAGGTCCCAGGATGTCGAGGGCACACATGGCAAACGACCAAGGACTGATGATCTAGTGAAGTTATTGGGCCAACTGATGACAGAATGATCCATATTTTTGACATTATGTACACCTTCAAAAATATTTTTCGGCCTCCTTGAGCAAGTTCGTCCATAAGTAACATTGTCACTGAATTCAGTGAACAAGCGTCTTTCCCTTTGAATGGCTCTTAATCTCCCCACCGTGAACTCCTCAGAGCATGTCTTCAACCTCATTTTCCCCAATGCACTTTAGGTATAAGGATGTGGCTGACTTTTTGAAGTGTTTCCTTCGACTAGTAGGTATTAGGTAACCTCATATTTGAATCTCCTGCGATCAGTGACTTCTTTGTCAAGCTCCCCCGTGCTTAGGTACCAGTGTATAAGCTTGTTTGGTTTTTTTCTTCTCACTTGACAAATCTTCATTGCCAGTAATTATTCAATCAAGGGTCGACTAAGTCATTTAGGTATTCCTCCTCCTAGATGAAGGCTCTAGTATAGAAGGTTGAAGACCTGATTTTCCTCCCTTCTAACATGTTTGATTTTGAAGCTGGCAAATCAATCAATCTCTATCCTCACCTTCCCTAGGTACTTCGCCATGGTCTCTTCCATGATTTCAAATTCCCCATTGATCTGGTCTACTATGAATTCAAAATCAGTCATTGCCATTATGTGGAGGACTCTCATTTTCAAGGCTAGGTGAAGTCCTGCAAACAAAGCTTCATATTCAGCTTGGTTATTTGTCAAGGAAAAACTTACCTTGATTGAGTGATAGACATTTTTCCCTGCCGAGATGCACAATAAAATCCAAGTCCAATGCCTGATTGGTCGAATGCCTAATTGATGAACAGGTTCCAGGTCAATCTGTTGATCACCAGATCCTCGTTTGCCTCTCTCGGTTCAAAGAAATCTGTAAGGTAATCTGCAATAGCTTGTGCCTTTGTCGTCTTCTGGGGAATATTGGAGATGTCAAACTTGTTGAGTTCCATGACACATTTGAGTATTCGATTGGAATGTTATGACTTGGTGAGAATAGATTTTAATGGGTGATCTGTGATAACTTGTATAGGTTGTAGATGAAAATATGGTCGGAGTCTCCGCACTGAAAGTGACCAAGGTGAATGTCGATTTCTAAATTATTTGATATCGGGATTTGGCGCCTTTGAGAACCCGACTAGTGTAGTACATTGGGTGCAGCTTTCTGGGTTCTTCTCTGACCAAGATCAAACAGACGACTTCAGAGCTGGCCCTGAGTAAAGATAAAGTTTTCCATTATGCTTCGGGCTCTGAAGTAGAGAGGGAAAGGCCAGGAACTACTTGAAGTTTCTAAAGGCCTCCTTGCATTATGGCATCCATTTGAAGAATTTGACTTTCCTGAGTATTTTAAAGAATCAGGCACACTTATCACCTAACTTAGAATGAACCAACTCAAACCTACGATCTGACCCGTTAGTTTCTAAATGTCCTTGGTGTTTTTAAGGGATGACATGTCGAGGAGTGCTGACATATTTTTGGATTATCCTTTATGCCTTCAAGAGTTATCAAATTTCATAGGAATTTGCCTGTTGCGGCTCTAAAGGTGCACATTAGTGGGTTTAGTTTCATGTTTAATTTTTTAAGTGTTAAATATTTTTCTTTTAGGTCCTCAATGTATTTTTCGGCCTACCGACTCTTAACCAGTACATTATTGAAATACACCTCGATATTCATTCCTTTTTTTATTATCAAAATGACATCCATGATGTGTTGGTAAGTCATCCTGAAATTTTAAAGCACACAGGGCATTACATTGTAATAAAAAACTCCCACACAAGTAACAGAAACAGACTTTTTTTGCGTCAGCAGAGTACATCTTGATCTGATGGTACCCAGAGAATGCATTGAGGAAACTTAGGATCGAGTGGCCAACTGTCTAATCTACAAGATCATTGACCCTTGATAGAGGGTAAAAGTCCTTTGGGAAAGCAGAGTTCAGGTTGGTGAAGTCCACGCACATCCTCCATTTTTTATATGCCTTCTGCACCATCACAACATTGGAGATTCAGGTGGGGTATTACACTTCCTGAATGCACCCTGCCTGCTCCAGCTTTCATACTTCCTCTCGGATGGGTCCCACAAACGTCATGACAGAGCTTCTGATCTTCTGTTTAATGGGTTGAGCCGATTGATTGATGTTCAATCAGCTGTACGTGGCATCGAACGACATGCCTAACATCTCAGCGATCGCCCAGGCAAAAACATCTTGATTTTCTCAGAGGGTTTGGATTAGCAGCTCCCTGTGATCTTGCAACAAAGGCTCACTTATCAGAAAACATCTACCTTATTCTCCTTTGACTGTCGAAACCTCACAGGTGGTTTCGTTGGTCTCAAGGCCACCTTCAATTGCATTTTGGATGTCCAAACGATCGTGCTCTACGCTGCTTATGGTTCACAAGTAGTAGACCTAGGACTGCTTCAAGTCACTCCTGAAAGTGATAATTTCTTTATCTCTAGGAAACTTGACAACATTGTAAGAAGGGATCAATGCTCTAAACCTGTTCAGCAGTGGTCGGTAGAATATAGCGTTATACGTCGGGGGAGAATCCACTATGATGAAATCTTACATGAGCTTAAATTGCCAAGAGATATTCTGCAGAGTGACCAAAAATTTAAACCAAAAACCANTGCATTCCTTTCCTATTAGACCCCCCTCCCCCCCACCCCCTCTCCCGCAATTAATATTGTTAAAATAAATGGCTAATGTAATGAGCTCAGCCTCAGCTCGTGTTTGGCTCGCGTTCGGCTCAAAATTGGAGGGTTGTATCATGATGTTATTTAGGTTGGATCGCGGTTGTATTGGCTCAGGACCGCTACTGGGATGTTATTGGACGTTGTGTCGTGGTGTTATTGTGGTTGGCTCACACGGGCAAGGGTAGTATTGGCACAGCATGGCTAAAGAGTTTGCGACGGTATTGGCGGGTGTTATTGCGGTATTATTACGGGTTGTATCGTGGGGTTATTTAGGTTGGATCATGATTGTACTGGCTCAGAAGCGCGACCGCGGTCTTATTGGGGGTTGTATCATGTTGTTATTACGGTTCTGCGACAGTGGCGTAAAGTTGGTGTTATTGAATGTTGTATCGCGGTGTTATTGAGATGTTATTACGGTCCCGTGCTCGTGGTATCGAGTGGTCTTATTAGGAGGTCATTGTGGCTTCATGTAGGTTTTATTGGGAGTATTACCGCAGCGTTATTGAGGCGTTATAGGCGAGGTATTGAGAAAAGCGTTGTTATTTCACGTGTATTACACGGTTGTGGTTGTTATTGCACCATAATTAAGTTAAACTGATGTTATCGGCTTGGCTACCCCGAACAGACCAATATATTTATTTATTTCTTTTTGATCCAATTCAAGCTGAACATGAGCAAACAAATATTTGTTCGTGTTCGCCTTGTTTATATTTCGAGCTTAAAAATTTGTCTGTGTTCGGCTCATTAAGCTTAACGAACGAACCGAACACGAGCTGTTCGTGAACGACGAGCCAAATTGACAGCTTTAACCAATCTACATTTATAATTTGAGAAACTTACTTATGAAGTATGCAATATACATAATTTGGATGCTTTGGATTATGAACTTACTTAAAATAGCTTCAAAATATTAATGAGACATAAGCATTAAGAAAAATTCTTTTTATGTGATTTAGCTCAAAGATGACAAACCTATATAAATCTGAATTAAATATTCCTTAAAAATGATCCTAGAGATGGTTTGATGAATTAAATTATGCTTAAGGATGGCGCCATACTATTTGCCATACCAGCTTATAAAGCTAATGGAAGAGATGAGGAGAGAAAGAAGATGAAGAAGGGAACAACGAACAAGTCTTAAGAAAGCTAAGTAGAATAGTTTTTATATCTGTCATAATATACTAAATAATAAGCCCACTTATTTATAAGTTGGTACAGGGCAAACAGGCAAATATATGTGATGGTAGTATTGATATTTTACATATAACACAGTTCATATAAAATGTCCCTTACAATAAAATTCCTAAATCTAATCGTGATACAACTGAGACAGAGGTACCATTGGATGGAAGAAGAGCGAGCTTTGAAAGGTAAGGCGCCGAGAGCAGAGAATCGCAAGGTATGTCTCCTTTTACCCCCCTTCAAACTGATGATGGAGTTTAGTGAGTGTCAATTTGTGAGTGAGGTCATGACGTCGCTTTATCGGCAATGATTTTTTGAAAATGTCTGCGGACTGATCTTCAGTACGGAGGTGTTGAAAATGTATATGATTAAGTTTGATGTGGTCACAAATGAAATGATAGTCAACTTCGATGTGTTTAGTCCGAGCAGGAATTACTGGGTTATGCGCTAAGAGGTGTTGTAGTTGTATAAATTGGTGGATAGCTTGGTGGATGACGCAGGTTGGTCGGAGAGTTCCTATGCGAGCCCGTCGTAGCCATAAGATCTTGGTGGTTGTGGTGGCTAGAGCCTGATACTCTGCTTCGATAGAAGATCGAGTGACGGTAGGTTGTTTTCTCCCAAATCAAGAAATAATATTGGCTCTAAGATATACAGTAGCCGGAGGTAGATTTCCTATCTTTGTTTTCGCTGATGCAAATAAAATCTACGCATGCACATAAGAAGAAAGAGCCAGGTATCATCGATAAACCATAGTTAGAGGCACCTTTGAGATACCGGAGGAGGTGTTTTAAATTTTGGTAGTGTGGCATGATTGGAGTGTGCATGTGTTGACCCAAGTAGTTAACAGTGAAGGTTATGTCAGGTCTTGTAACAATTAAGTATTGTATAGATCCGATTATTTGCCTATATAAATTGGGGTCGTGCATTGGTGTAGATGGGTCAGTGAGTTTATAAGAGTGTTTGGAAAGTGGTTTGAGTACAGGTTTTGATTGATTCATGCTGGTTTTGTGTAAAAGTTCAAATAAATATGATGTTTGATGTAAGATGTATCCATTGTGTATGTGTTGAATGTTTAGTCCCAAAAATTTTGAAATGTGACCAAATTGTTTAATGTTAAATTGCATGCTAAGAAGGTGAATGCGATTAATTATAACTAATTGAGAATTGTCGGTAATTAAAATATTGTCAACATATACAAGTAGATATATACAAACCTTATTATGATTATGGATGAGAAAATATGAGTCAGATTTGTTTGATATAATTTTTTTAGAATAAAGAGAATGCAAAAAGTGGAATACAACTGTTTGGGCGCTTGTTTAAGGCCATATAAAGCTTTTTGTAGTTTGCAAAAGTAATGAGGATAATTTCAATCAATAAAGCCAGAGGTTGTTTCATGAATACAAGATCTTCAATTTTTTTCATGTAAAAATGCATTGGAGATATCTAGTTGTTGCAGTTCCCTTTTTTTTTTTTTTTTTTTTGAAGCAGCTAAAGCAATAATCATACGGATGAAGAGAAATTTAGCAACTATACTGAAAGTTTTGTTATAATCGATACCTTCTTGTTACAAGAAGCCTTGTGCAACAAGTCGTGCTTTTTACCTTGCTATAGACCCATTAGCATGATGTTTTGTTTTGAATGTCCATTTGCTACCTAAAACGTTTTGATGTGCAAGAGATGGAACAAGATGGCGGGTGCCTTGTTGTTATAGTGCCATAAATTCTCCGCGCATTGCTTAACGCTAGTTAGGATATTTTACTGCTTGATTGTATACATGACGGTCATCCTGGAGGTAATATCGTGTTGTAAATCAAAGATTTTTATTGGTTTTAAATTGCCTTTTTTTGATCTAGCACAATAGAGTGCATGTTGAAATTTTGCAAGGATTAAGCTTTGGGAGGAGATGGTGTGTTTTGATTTGGAGGGATTATGCGTAATGAGAGGAAGTAGGTGTGTTGGTGATTAAGGAAGTGAGAAGGGGAAAAATTGTTTCAAGAATGTGTGGGTTGAGAAATATGCAGGTGTTATTGTGAGTGGAGATGGTTGAGGGAGTAAGTTTAGAGGTGGGAACAAGAAGGGAGGGAGGATAAGGTGTTGGTTGTGAAGAATAAGGAGAATTGGGTTGAGTTATTTGTTATTTATAGGGAAAAGAAGATTCTATAAAGGTAACATGCCTCGATATATATGTTTGCATATCAAAGCACCTGTAGTCTTTATATTGTGAACTATATCCTAAGAAAATGCATTGTGGGACCTTTGGTGAAAAATTGTGAGTGGTGCCACGGAAAGCATAATCAACCAAAGGTAGAGTTCATTCTTAAGTTGACTGACTTGTGATCTGTTTGTGGTTAGAAATGTGTTGGCTAATGTTTGCAGATCTCAGCAGTGGTGGTGAGATGAAGAAGATGGGGAAGAATGGAAANTGTTGCAGTTCCCTTTTTTTTTTTTTTTTTTTTGAAGCAGCTAAAGCAATAATCATACGGATGAAGAGAAATTTAGCAACTATACTGAAAGTTTTGTTATAATCGATACCTTCTTGTTACAAGAAGCCTTGTGCAACAAGTCGTGCTTTTTACCTTGCTATAGACCCATTAGCATGATGTTTTGTTTTGAATGTCCATTTGCTTCCTTAAACGTTTTGATGTGCAAGAGGTGGAACAAGCTGGCAGGTGCCTTGTTGTTATAGTGCCATAAATTCTTCGCGCATTGCTTAACGCTAGTGAGGATATTTTACTGCTTGATTGTAAGCATGAAGGTCATCCTGGAAGTAATATCGTGTTGTAAATCAAAGATTTTTATTGGTTTTAAATTGCCTTTTTTTTGATCTAGCACAATAGAGTGCATGTTGACATTTTGCAAGGATTGAGCGTTGGGAGGAGATGGTATGTTTTGATTTGGGGGGACTCTGCTAATGAGAGGAAGTAGGTGTGTTGGTGATTAAGGAAGTGAGAAGGGTAAAAATTGTTTCAAGAATGTGTGGGTTGAGAAATATGCGGGTGTTATTGTGAGTGGAGAGGGTTGGGGGAGTAAGTTTAGAGGTGGGAACAAGAAGGGAAGGAGGATAAGGTGTTGGTTGTGAGGAATAAGGAGAATTGGGTTGAGTTATTTGTTGTTTATAGGGAAAAGAAGATTCTATAAAGGTAACATGCCTCGATATAATGAGTTTTTGTGTTTGAATATCAAAGCACCTGTAGACTTTATATTATGAACTATATCCTAAGAAAATGCATTGTGGGACCTTTGGTGAAAAATTGTGAGTGGTGGAGTGTTGTTGCCAAGGAAAGCATAATCAACCAAAGGTCTGAGGCTTTGGTATTTAGGTGGTGTTTTGTAAAGTAATTCAAAAGGTGAAACTTTGTGAGTGTTGATAGTGGGAAGTCGATTTACGAGGTAATTAGCAGTTTAAAAAACATCCATCCAAAATTTGATAAGAAGGTGACCAGTGTTTAACAAAGTTTGTGTTGTCTCTATTAAGTGTCGATATTTCTGTTCGATAATACCATTTTGTTCCGAAGTGTAGTAGCAACTAAACTAATATATAATTCCATTGTGTTGTAAATACCTTTTGAGTTCATGTGTCAAGTACTCACCCCCGCCAACTGTTCTAAGATATTTTATAGCTTTATTGAAGTGTTTTTTTTTCATGTTGTATAGATATATAAAAGCTGAATTTGTTTCAGATTTATATTTCAGCGGTATATACCAACAATGGCGAGAGTAAAAATGAATAAAGGTAACACAGTATTGATATCCTTCGAGAGAATGGTAGGGGAAGGGTTTCCAAATGTCAAAATGTACATTTCTAAGAGTTTATAAACCGTTTTACTACATGAGAAAGACAACTTATGGCTTTTATACTGATGACATTCATGACAACTGAATCTGAGTAGAGGAATGTTCAATTGAGGGTGAGAGCAAGCAATCATGGAGAGAATATTATGGTGTGGGTGTCCCAAGCGATGATGTCAGGTGTTTGAGCTTTTTGTAGTAGTAAGAGCAATAATGGGGTATATAACTTATTCAACAGCTCTAGTTAGAAGTACCTTCTTAGTTTTCA
The DNA here is from genome assembly GCA_002079205.1 of Phalaenopsis hybrid cultivar. Taxonomy (NCBI): domain Eukaryota; kingdom Viridiplantae; phylum Streptophyta; class Magnoliopsida; order Asparagales; family Orchidaceae; genus Phalaenopsis; species Phalaenopsis hybrid cultivar. The sequence continues at coordinate 454,304 of JXCR01071541.1, read as the reverse complement.
TATCCTGAATTTTAAACATCTTAGCATTAAAAATAACTTGGAAATTGATATCTTTTGTGAGTGTGTTTACAGATATGAGATTACGAGATAATTTCGGTGTACAAAAAAAGGAGGAGAGAGTTAACTTACTGTTGGGGTGGAAATGATACCATTACCAACATGTGTAATGTCAACTTGTTCTTCGTTTTCAACAAGAACTTAGTCTGCGCCTTGAGAAGGAGCGGTTTACTGAAGATATTGAGGTGCAGTGTTAGATGTGTTGTTGCGCCCCAGTCCAATATCCATTCTTACTATTGTGGTTGCAATTGAGTGTTGAGAGCTGTGGCTTTAGAGTTGCTTAAGGAATTGTACTAAAAGTTGGTTCTGTGCCAACATTGGTGGGCAAAGTTGATTGAGGACTTGTATATTTGTTAGGCCACACGTGGTTTATTTTTGAATGTATTGCTAGTGGTAGAGCTCTTGTTGTTGAAGGGATTCATTTTAGCATTTCCTGAACCGTGAACGCCCCTTTATTTTTGAAAGATAAGAGTGATGTATGTTGAGTAACCTTGGTAGATTCGTTTGCTAGTTTACACTCTTCACTGTGTCATAAAGAGTAAAATCTACCAAGGCAATCAGAGTTAATGTGGTAAGAAGGGCTGTCTTGAATCCTCGGTAACTAGGTGGCAGTCCCTTTAAATTGTAAAGAATTATATCTTCCGTGTCAATCTTGGAACTTGCCGCGGCTATGTTATCCACTAGATTTTTTTTTATTATCACGAGATATTGAGTCATGGTGTTGGCGCCCATGGTGATATTATAGAGTTCATTAGTTGACTGACTTGTGATCTGTTTGTGGTTAGAAATGTGTTGGCTAATTTTTGTCAGATTTCAGCAGTGGTGGTGAGATGAAGAAGATAGGGAAGAATGGAAGGGAAGATAGTGGAAAATATTGCTCTGACTAGGTTTTTATCAATCAATTGCCATAAAATATAATGTTTATTTTCAATATGAACCTCCTTTTCGTCAGATGTAAACCTTGGTGGAGGAGGGGTGGTGCATTCAAGAAAGGAATCGAATCCATTTACTGTGAGAAGTTTTGGTACTTGTATTTTTCAGACTAGATAATTTTCCTGTGTAAGAGGCATAGTGACAATATTCTTGATATGAGACATCAGGAATTCGAGGAACGATAAAATGTTGATATCCTTGATTTTGTTGAACTTTGCTGCATCTTGCTGACGTTGTTGCGTAGATGTGGAAGTGTTTGCGTACATCCTTGTGAGAGGTTTTTATGGCTCTAATACCATATAAAGCTAATGGAAGAGATGAGGAGAGAAAGAAGATGAAGATGGGAACAACGAACAAGTCTGAAGAAAGCAAGGTAGAAGAATTTTTATTTCTGTTATAATTTACTACATAATATACCCACTTATTTATAAGNTATATATATATATATATGGCATTTTTGGTTTATGCTCTAGGCTCCAGTGTGAAATAATTTAGCTCCTTGTTTGGACAAAATCACCTTACGCATCCTATATCCGATTTGGATGTAGACTAGAGCGATGTATTTGAATTCGCCAGGTGACAACACTGCATGATCGGGTGCCACCTCAATCTTACTGATGAGGTGGCACCCGATATTGTCACGCTGTCACCCGGCGGTTAAACGTCCGAACACGCGACACAATATTTTCTTGTATTAATCAGAGGACTCCTAATACAGACAAATAGTTTAAAGCATTTAACATTTGCTTTTGAATTAAGGCTTGCCGGGAATGCCACATCAGGGTGCTAAAACAATGAGTTGAATTCTAATTCAAATGTAAAAGCTTTTCTCCATTCAACGTTCATTTTTCATTTGCCGAATATGATTTGTAGCGGGCACTTGCATTCCTTTCCTATTAGACCCTGCAAGTACTGAGCTCAGCCTCGGCTCGTGTTTGGCTCGAAATTGTCGGGTTGTATCATGATGTTATTTAGGTTGGATCGCGGTTGTATTGGCTCAGGACCGCAACTGGGATGTTATTGGAGGTAGTATCATGGTATTATTGTGGTTGGATCACGCGGGCAAGGGTAGTATTGGCGCAGCTTGGCTTAAGAGTTTGCAGCGGTATTGGCGGGTGTTATTGCGGTATTATTACGGGTTATATCGTGGGGTTATTTAGGTTGGATCATGATTGTACTGGCTCAGAAGCGCGATCGCGGTCTTATTGGGGGCTGTATCATGGTGTTATTGGGGTCGGATCGCACAACAAGGGTAGTATTGGTGCTGCATGGCTAAAGAGTTTGTGACGTCATTGGCTAGTGTTATTGCAGTATTATTACAGGCTGCATCGTGTTGTTATCACGGTTCTGCGACAGTGGCGTAAAGTTGGTGTTATTGAAGGTTGTACCGCGGTATTATTGAGATGTTATTACGGTCCCGTGCTCGTGGTATCGAGTGGTGTTATTGGGAGGTTATTGTGGCTTCATGTAGGTTTTATTGGGAGTATTACCGCAGCGTTATTGAGGCGTTAAAGGCGAGGAATTGAGAAAAACGTTGTTATTGCACATGTATTACATGGTTGTGGGTGTTATTGCACCCATAATTGAGAAAAACTGGTGTTATCGGCTTGGCTACCCCGAACAGAACCAATATATTTATTTTCGATCCAATTCAAGCTGAACACGAGCAAACAAATATTTGTTCGTGTTCGCCTTGTTTATATTTCGAGCTTAAAAATTTGTCCGTGTTCGGCTCATTAAGCTTAACGAACGAACCAAACACGAGCTGTTTGTGAACGACGAGCCAAATTGACAGCCCTAACCAATCTACATTTATAATTTGAGAAACTTACTTATGAAGTATGCAATATACGTAATTGATATAGATTTAACCAAAGCCAAACCAAACTATTGTTTGGATTGATCCGGTCGTCAGTTTGGTTTGATCAGTTTGGGCAAGTTTTTTCGGCATTAACTATCAATTGATTTTATAATTTATAATCCAAATAACTCGAATGCACACCTCTTATAAACGGATATACAAAATAGCTTCAAAATATTATAAGCATTAAGAAAATTTTTTTTTATGTGATTTAGCTCGAAGATGACAAACCTATATAAATCTGAATTAAATATTCCTTAAAAATGATCCTAGAGATGGTTTGATGATTAAAAGCATTATGCTTGTAGAGCATTTAATTATGCTTAAGGATGGCGCCATACTATTTGCCATACCAACTTATAAAGCTAATGGAAGAGATGAGGAGAGAAAGAAGATGAAGAAGGGAACAACGAACAAGTCTGAAGAAAGCTAGGTAGAAGAATTTTTATTTCTGTTATAATTTACTACATAATATACCCACATATTTATAAGTCGGGACAGGGTAAAGAAGTAAACATATGAGCGTGTAGTTATAATATTTTACATTTAATTCAGCTAATATAAAATGTCTTTTACGATGAAATACCTAGATCTAATCAGGACAAAGCTGAGACAGAGGTTGCGTTGGATGGAGGAGCAAGCTCTGAGCATTAATGGAAGGTAAGANATCGAATCCATTTACTGTGAGAAGTTTTGGTACTTGTATTTTTCAGACTAGATAATTTTCCTGTGTAAGAGGAATAGTGACAATATTCTTGATATGAGATATTAGGAATTCGAGGAATGATAAAATGCTGATATCCTTGATTTTGTTGAACTTTGCTGCATCTTGCTGACGTTGTTGCGTAGATGTGGAAGAGTTTGCGTACATCCTTGTGAGAGGTTTTTATGGCTCTAATACCATATAAAGCTAATTGAAGAGATGAGGAGAGAAAGAAGATGAAGAAGGGAACAACGAACAAGTCTGAAGAAAGCTAGGTAGAAGAATTTTTATTTCTGTTATAATTTACTACATAATATACGCACTTATTTATAAGTCGGGACAGGCTAAAGAAGTAAATATATGAGCGTGTAGTTATAATATTTTACATTTAATACAGCAAATATAAAATGTCTTTTACGATCAAATACCTTGATCTAATCAGGACAAAGCTGAGACACAGGTTGCGTTGGATGGAAGAGCAAGCTCTGAGCATTAATAGGAGGTGAGGTGCCGAGAGCAGAGAATCGTAAGGTGTCTTCTATTACAGCTTTAAGAGATTATGCACGTAGCACCCTAATCATATAATTTTATTGCTATCATCATAAACTATAACGTTTTATTTTTACTTTTTAAGGACACTCTTAAATTAACCCATATGAATATGCAAAATCTTGAATTCAGGATATCTACATAAAATAGTTGAAGCGCCCAACTACAAAATTAACATAAACTGTTTATATTTACAAATTCCAAGTTAGATTGCCGCATCAATAAAATTATGATGCACTAGCGAATGAATCTTGTTACAAAATTATAATCATGAAACCTCCCTTCATTCATATAAAAAATGAAAAAGAGTTTATTCTTTTATCAGAATGATTTTAAAACTATTAAATTTATTTTGAAAATATGACAATGTGAAAATAATCCCCATAAAAGACTATTAGAACTCAAATTTAAAATAATCACAAACTATTTTTAAACTCTGAGACTGAAAATGCCCTACATAAATACTAGGGGACTATGTTGGCACTTTACTCAATAAAAATCGATTTAGTATTTACGCATCATATTAATTTTAAAATAAAATTTTGAGTTCTAATAGTCAAATAGTTTTAAAATTTTGTTTCTCATAAATTAGGAAATACAGCAGCAACACTCCGAAACTAATAAGCCATTTGAATTTATATTCAGCCTCAACAACAGATTGAGAGAGAGAGAGAGAGAGAGAGAGAGAGAGAGAAGGGGGTTGACCGGCACCTTGTGGGTGAGCAACCTGCCCGCACATCACGCCCTCAACGGGCGTTGAATTCTTTAATCCAAACCCAGCTTCAAAAGCCCACTATCTGTTATATGCTTCTACTATAAATGCTACTCCACCACACTCAACTTTTAGTTTCAATAATGAGCATAGTTTCCATAGCTCATTTATATTTATAATTTGAGCGAGAATCGGGGACAAACAGAGCTCGACCCAAAAAACCAAATAGTAAAAGCACTTTTTGAGAATCCGGTGAGAGAAAGCCAGGAGAAGACTGAAAAGCAGGANTCGGGGACAAACAGAGCTCGACCCAAAAAACCAAATAGTAAAAGCACTTTTTGAGAATCCGGTGAGAGAAAGTGAGGAGAAGACTGAAAAGGAGGAGGGGTGACATGGGCCGGATTCCATGCTGTGAAAAGGACAGCGTGAAGCGGGGGCAGTGGACCCCGGAGGAAGACAACAAGCTCTCCTCCTACATCGCTNCTGTGAAAAGGACAGCGTGAAGCGGGGGCAGTGGACCCCGGAGGAAGACAACAAGCTCTCCTCCTACATCGCCCAGCACGGAACCCGTAATTGGCGCCTAATCCCCAAGAATGCCGGTATCCCTACTCATCTTAATTATTAATTAGTTCTATCTGTATCTATATCGACCATAAGAATCACCAAAATTCGACAATAGGACTGCAGAGGTGTGGANCTACATCGCCCAGCACGGAACCCGTAATTGGCGCCTAATCCCCAAGAATGCCGGTATCCCTGTTCATCTTAATTATTAATTAGTTCTATCTATATCTATATCGACCATAAGAATCACCAAAATTCGACAATAGGACTGCAGAGGTGCGGCAAGAGCTGCCGGCTACGTTGGACCAACTATCTCCGGCCGGACCTCAAGCACTGCGAGTTTTCCGAACCCGAGGAGCAGACCATCGTCAAACTCCATTCCGTGGTCGGCAACAGGCATGTCAAAGATTTATATACTGATTTTTTGTCATCGAGTTGCTCCACTAAGATATCCTACTCTTACTCGACAGATGGTCGCTAATAGCGGCACAACTGCCAGGGAGGACGGACAACGATGTAAAGAATCACTGGAACACAAAGCTGAAGAAGAAGCTCTCGGGGATGGGAATCGATCCCGTGACACACAAACCGTTCTCCCACCTCATGGCGGAGATCGCCACCACACTGGCTCCGCCACAGGTGGCACACCTTGCGGAGGCCGCCCTGGGTTGCTTCAAGGACGAGATGCTTCATCTCCTTACGAAGAAGCGCATTGATTTCTCCTCCAACCGCGTTGTAGGAGGCCACTCAACTCCACTTCTGCCACCTCACCCATCCGGGGAGCTCGCTCTGGTTGGGGATGTTAATGGAGAGGAAACCATTCGAAAGATTAAAATGGGGCTCTCACGGGCCATTATGCAGGAGCCTAGCCCAGTCATGGGATGGGGTGCCATGGCTGGTAGTGAACCTGACGCTAACGATTTGATGTGCGAAATGTATAAGATGGCCATCGGCCATGGGTACGGCTATGAGGACGGCGAGGGGTCCAAGCGGAGCACATGCACTGTTGGCGGGCACCTATTGAAGAGGGAGGAGGAGTCTGAGGGAGATAAGGGTGGGAGCAAGGAGANGATTTGATGTGCGAAATGTATAAGATGGCCATCGGCCATGGGTACGGCTATGAGGACGGCGAGGGGTCCAAGTGGAGCACATGCACTGTTGGCGGGCACCTATTGAAGAGGGAGGAAGAGTCTGAGAGAGATAAGGGTGGGAGCAAGGAGGATGCTGGCGTGGTTGGCTCGGAGTGTGTTCTTTGGGATTTAAGTGATGATTTCATGAATCATATGGTTTAAATAAAGTTCAAATAAAAAAAAAAGATTTGATCACAGAAATCTGAAAGAATAACTGTAGCTAAAAATATGTTACAACGAATGTAACTAGTGCAGTTGGATAGCATGAATGCTTGCCTTATATTTCATTTGGTAACTAATGTTTATGAATAATTGAATAATTATGGTACGGATTTGGTCTCATTCACGCAAAATAGGAAGACGAAGATGATGTATCCGCCAAAACCTGTTATGAAAATAATTAAAAAATGAGTATAGTTTAGGCAAGAGAATGAAAGTTCTTTTGATTAAGATGCTGTTAGCTTGCCTCCAGTTGTTCTTCGCTAAATGAATTCTTTTGAATGTTCCAGGTGTCTGCATGAGTTCGCCTAAACTCGGCAACTGCTTTTGTGACTGTAGATTTAATGGGAGAGGGTTCTTTGATGAATTGGGCAAGCAGTGTTACGTGATCAGGCAGCCAGCTGCGAAGAGTTGAAGTACATTAGTCCGGCGCGCCACAGGAAACAAATTAAAAAAAAAAAAATGGCTGGCTCCTGAGATGATTTTCTCATTTTCTGAACACATCTTTGTTCACCTTTCACGTTACCACCTCAATTTTAACTCAAAAACCTCAATTCATTATGGTCTCTCAATATTTACATTAAAAAAAAAGTCATGAAAATTTACATGCATGCCGGAAACCACTTAATTCATATATATTTATAAGTCTTAACACCTAACTTCAATTTGCACATACATTCGACCTTCCATATGCATGAAGAGGTGTATTTTAAATTTTAAAAGTTAAAATAGTGATACTTCTGATATGATATAGTTATGCCGGCCTCTAAGGGAAATTTAGTCTTCTATTAGTTATTATTGTTGAGTATTACTAGGGCTTATCATGCTTAGGGTTAAGATATGCATGAGATTGTGGTCATGAGTTTAAGTTGAGGGTTTGGGAGAGATCTCCTCTCGAATTATAGGTGTTGAGAGAGATTACCTACCTCTCAAATTATAAGTGCTTAAATTTATTTATTTGGATTGTATTGTTTTGTGTTATTGAAAAAATGATTTGTTTACCTTTAACTTTTGAGAAAAAAACTGTCTTGATTTGAATTAAATTGGATATCAAAACATTTGATGATGGCAAGCATCGTCGGCGTGAAGATGTTAGGGTTTTAAGCTAATCTCTGCGGAAGGATCGACGCAGAAGGTGTACAAGATCGCAACATACAAGGATCGTGGCGTGCAGAGGAGCAAATGATCTCGGCTCCAAAGATCTATAATCAATTAAAATTAGTACTTAAAAATAGAATAAAAATACATTAAATTCAATTTAAATGAATATTTTAATATAAATAATAAGATTTAAATATCGTCCCACTTTTAACTTCCTACGGCTGTTTGACTAGGGTTTGTCGAAATGAATCATTGTTTGTGAACAACTGATGTTCGCTCGATAAGCAAACGAGCAAACACGAATAATTTTTGTGAGCTCAATATATAAACGGGACAAACAAGAACAATGATATCTTTTTAACTAGCTGAGTCTGGGCTCGAGCTTGGCTCGTTTACTCTCCTAACAACTGCGTGATTAGGATAGTCAAAGCGACTCTTTGTTCACAAACAACTCATGTTCGACTTGCTAAGCAAACGAACCGAACACATTATTTTTTTGTGTTTGAAATATAAACGAGCCAAAAACGAGCAATGTATTTTTTAATGAGCCGAACACCAGCTGAGCCCCAGCTCGCTCGTGTTCGACTCGTTTGCACCTCTAGTGTCCACCCATACCACCACCCCTAGGTACAACATGACGAGATTGAGATATGGATTTGAGAAATATTAGAAGCCGAGATCATACAACCTAGTGCGAGCTCCTTACCTAGCCTAGTCTCTTTAGTGAAAAAGGATAGGAGTTAGCACTTTTGTGTGGATTATTGGGTAGTGAATGATGAGAGTAACTATGAATTTCTGATTAAATAAAAAGAATTGCGGGATGAGGACGCCACATGGGAGTCACACGACTTAATCCAACAATAGTTTTTTTATTCCTAGCTTGAGGATAAAGTATCTTTTTGGAAGAGAAGCATTGTTACGCCGGCACCTAAAGACATTTTAGCCTTTCATTAATAATCATTACGTCGGAATGTATGCATGAGATTGTGGTATTGAGTCTTAGGTTTATGATTTCAGACAAATTGTCTCTCTCAAACTATAGGTGTTTGAGAGATCGACTACCTCAGATTGTTGGTGCTTATCTTCATGTATTTCAATTGTGTTATTTTATGTTGTTGAAGAAAAAATATGCTTGCTCTAATTTCTATGAAAAAATTGTCTTGGTTCGTATTAGATAGGAAAGATTTAAGTGGTATAAATGTAAAAAATAAAGTTTAGATGTTAGATATGTAAATACATTGGAATGTGGTGGTATGCATGTAAATGCCCAAAAAGTTATTTAGGATGTTCAAAACATAAAGGAAGTGAAAGCATATGGTGGGAGATGCTTCAGATGACACCAGAGACGTGGAATGATTGAAGCCCGAGAATAAAAACATTAGACCGATCAAAAAGCCTTTTACCGAAAAATGATGTTGTATTATTCTATCTGGATTTAGGCAGAAAATTAACAAAATCTGGGCATAGGATACCTGGGCATGTCATAGGGACTCGATAGCACAGATGCAGCCAATGCAAGGACGGCACCATGTATAGAAGCTGTGGACTGACAAGATCCCGATTTTCTGCAAAAGAAAAAGGTGATTTTAGTCTTGCAAAATAAAGGCTAGCATGTAAAACTAGAACGCTTCTCTCTCTCTAGTTCAATAAAATAGATATTGCATATCAGATTTCCTAGTATAGGACAGTGAAATCCAGAAGTTGATTACCAGCATTTTGATGGTAGTGCAGGAAGATCGTGGCAAAAAAGACGAGTGAAATGACAGCAGATAAAATTAGTTTTCGTATTTTATTTGATATAAACTAATTGCATTTATTTAAATGAAGTTACGTTTAAGGCTATTTCTTTCTACAAACTATGGCATATAAATACAGTCAATTTGGCAACACCATGGAATTTGAATTACTTCGAACACCCATAACTCTTAGCAAACCAACCAAAATTATAAAGACAAAATTTTGGGCTCAAATATCCATCTATAAAACCCCTTAAGTAGAATAAAGTTAAACTTTTAAATATCGAGACGTCTTTTGGTGCAATGGTTGAAATTTCATCAGAAACTCTAAATATAAAGTTGCTAATATGGGAGCACTATTAGGCTAGGCAACCTTATGAGAAGTTGCACTAATGGGAGAAAATCATAAGGTCATTAGGTCAAAAATGACATCTTGATGGATGAGAGTTCAGGCTGCTACAGAAAGTATCAGAGCATTACACCAACCTTAATAAGAAAATATTTATCTGGTGGATAATCCTAGGTTAGGGTTAATAATACTGATGAGGAAATAGATTTAAAAACTCTTTAAGTAGAATAAAGCTAGCACTTGAACATCAAGGCGCCTTGTGGTGTAACAATTAAAATTTCACAAGAATTTTAAAGTCAAGTGTGCTATCATGGGAGCACTCCTAGGTGGACGATCCTGGTTTAATAATACCGACGTGGACGTAGAGTAGAATAAAACTGACACTTGAACATCGAGGCGCCTTGTAGTGTAACAATTAAAATTTCATCAAGAACTTTAAAATCAAGCGTGTGTTATCAATTACACTAATGGAACAAAATCATAAGGTCATTAGGCTAGGGCAAACAATATATTGATGGATGAGTGTTTGAGTTATTACAACATGGATATTCGCTCTTAAACTTCTTAAAATCTTGTTTTCCCATCATTCAAATTGAGCAAAAGAGACAGATTATCTGCAATCAAAATGAAGGCATAATCTTAGTAGATTCTTAACCTTTGCTTCCGCTTTCTTATAATCGACTGTGCCTCTGAAAATGCACGATCCCGAAAATTTCCTGAAAGCTCTTCATCTCCCGCTTTCATTAAGCTTGCCAAAACCCCTGCGGCATGTTCCCTCACCTGGTGTTTAGAAAATATTAGTTGTAAAAATTGCAAATTACAGTAAACTAAAATGGCGGAGGAAAAGTGTATGTTTCTTCCACAAGTATAGGAAGATATAAAATAAACCATATCTTGTAGGACTTGTTAAAGAAGTTCAAATATGATGCATGGTCATCGCTCAAAAGGAAAATTTTAAAGAAGTGGGTGCTAAGAATTAGAAAGATGTCGCAAAGTTCAATTGACTTAGTTAAAAAGATTGATCACAAAGAAATTTCTAATACAAGGAGCAAATAGATAAAATCCAGCAATGTTTGTAGATGGATCCGAATCATATATCTTCACTTGCCTCTACTTGGTTATCAACAAGGAGCCTCTCAATGCCGTCCCAGATTTGAACTTTCTCTGAACCAGAAAGTAAGAATGTATGCCTGTTGCAACAAAACAAAAACGGACAGATACATCACATGGTCTTTCAATTAGAATGTTCCATGGCATCTCAAAAGAGAAACCAAAAAACCTTTACCTGTTAATTTAACAAAACAACTAGCAAGAATACTAGATAAATTGCACTTAAAAGAGAACTCAAATACACAGCTCTTCCAACTTCCTTTAGCAAAATAATGTGGTGCATCTTGCAGCAAATATGGACATGCCGATTGATAAAACATCGACATCTACTNATCCATATTAAATTGGGTATCAAAACATTCGATGATGGCAAGCATCGTCAGCGTGAAGTTGTTAGGGTTTTGCGCTAATCTCTGCAAAAGGATCGACACAGAAGGTGTACAAGATCGCAACATACAGGGATCGAGGCGTGCAGAGGAGCAAATGATCTCGGCTCCAAAGATTAATAATCAATTAAAATTAGTAATTAAAAATAGAATTAAAATACATTAAATTCAAATTAAATGAATATTTTAATATAAATAGTAAGATTTAAATATCGTCCCACTTTTAATGAATCATTGTTCGTGAACAGCTGATGTTCGACTCGATAAGCAAACGAGCCAAACACATAAATTTTGTGAGCTCGATATATAAACGGGTCAAACAAAAACAATGATATTTTTTTAACTAGCTGAGTCTGGGTTCGCTCAAGCTTGACTCGTTTACTCCCCTAAACGACTGCGTGATTAGGATAGTCAAAGCGGTCTTTGTTCATGAACAACTCATGTTCGACTTGCTAAGCAAACGAGCAGAACACATAATTTTTTTGTGTTCGAAATATAAACAAGTTGAAAATGAACAATGTATTTTTTAATGAGCCGAACACAAGCTGAGCCTCGGCTCGCTCGTGTTCAACTCATTTACACCTCTAGTATTCACCCATACTACCACCCCAACGTACAACATGACGAGATTGAGATATGGATTTGAGAAATATTAGAAGCCGAGATCAGACAACCTAGTGTGAGCTCCTTACCTAGCTTAGTCTCTTTAGTGAAGAAGGATAGGGGTTAGCACTTTTGTGTGGATTATTGGGCAGTGAATGATGAGAGTAACTATGAATTTCTGATTAAATAAAAAGAATTGCGGGATGAGGACGCCACATGGGAGTCACACGACTTAATCCAACAATAGTTTTTTTTTCCCAGCTTGAGGATAAAGTATCTTTTTGGGAGAGAAGCATTGTTATGCCGGCACCTAAAGACAATTCAGTCTTTCATTAATAATTATTACGCCGGAATGTATGCATGAGATTGTGGTATTGAGTCTTAGGTTTATGGTTTCGGACAAATTGCCTCTCTCTCAAACTATAGGTGTTTATCTTCATGTATTTCAATTGTGTTAATTTGTGTTGAAGAAAAAATATGCTTGCTCTAATTTCTATGAAAAAATTGTCTTGGTTTGTATTAGATATGAAAGATTTAAGTAGTATAAATGTAAAAAATAATGTTTAGATGTTAGAAATGTAAATACATAGGAATGTGGTGGTATGCATGTAAATGCCCAAAAAGTTATTTAGGATGTTCAAAACATAAAGGAAGTGAAAGGCATATGGTGGGAGATGCTTCAGATGACACGAGAGACGTGGAATGATTAAAGCCAGAGAATAAAAACATTAGACTAATCAAAAGCCTTTTATAGAAAAATGATTTTGTATTATTCTATCTGGATTTAGGCTGAAAATTAACAAAATCTGGGCATAGGATACCTGGGCATGTCATAGGGACTCGATAGCACAGATGCAGCCAATGCAAGGACGGCACCATGTATAGAAGCTGTGGACTGAAAAGATCCCGATTTTCTGCAAAAGAAAAAGGTGATTTTAGTCTTGCATAATAAAGGCTAGCATGTAAAACTAGAACGTTTCTCTCTCTAGTTCAATAAAATAGATATTGCATATCAGATTTCCTAGAATAGGACAGTGAAATCCAGAAGTTGATTACCAGCATTTTGATGGTAGTGAAGGAAGATCGTGGCAAAAAAGACGAGTGAAATGACAGCAGATAAAATTATTTTTCGTATTTTATTTGATATAAACTAATTGCATTTATTTAAATGAAGTTACGTTTAAGGCTATTTCTTTCTACTAACTATGGCATATAAATACAGTCAATTTAGCAACACGATGGNTATATATATATATATATATATATATATATATATATATCAGCATATCATGGCCTCCTTAATGCAATATAGGCTCCTTCATGATAGTGTGAAGTGTGACTTTCTATTCCTTTTTATGAACTTAACAGGAATAAGCAGTCAGAAAGGAATGCAGTGCTAAATTATCAGCAACGCAGAAGCTAATGGGAGCTTCCATAATGATTGATGTAATTTAATAAAAAAGAAAAAAATGCAAGGATTGGTCTTTCCTACAAACTGGTGCGGACCTATAGCAAAGGCCAAGAGAACAACGGAGTAACAAACAAATTCATTAATGTAAAAAACTGCCATCTACAGTTACAGCAACTCCTTTTAATCACTACCACAAGTTAGAAAAGTCATTTAATATAAACTGTTATTAATATCAGCTCATTAAGAAAATACTTAATATAATCAAGGAAAGATTAGAAAAAATAATTATGGTAATTAAAGGTGAGATGCGGCATGCTGCACTGCTATCATTAAGCTACTCTCTCATCGGAATTTAGCACATGTAAAGTGCATGTCAACTTGTCATTAAAGAGGCGGTCTGAGTCCTTAACAGAAACTCCCTTTGCCAGTCACTCAGTCTACTCAGTTCTCTGTGGGCCTCAACACCATTCATTTTCTTCCTTATATTTCTTCCTTATATTAAGGGTTTTTGGAGCGCCATGGATCTCGCTTACTGTTGTGCCATATTCCACCTAGAAAGCAGCCTCACATGGCTGCATTTTGTAAGAAAAAAAGCGCCAAACCTTTATGTGGATGCTTAAACTAGGAGATTTTGATGGACCAAAATACAAACACAAATAAGATCAAAATCATCATACTTAGAGAAACACACTAAAATTTATATGGTGTGGATTAACAAGTCTACATTCCTGGGAGATGAGAGAGAACCCAATCAACTAATTACAGAAGTCAGCAATGAGCCACAAAACAGGAACCCTCACCAATCCTTCAAAAAATCTAAGTACACTCGCTCTCACGCAAAAGAGAAGCCCAATGTTTCTAAAGATAATTAAAAGAGAAGTAATTCCAAAAAGATGACCAACAAACAAAAAAAATAATTTAAATAACAAAAAATACCCACTTAAAATTTCCTCAAAACAATGTTGTCAGCCAAGCCTATGAGTTCAGCACTCAATTTCTAGTAAAATGACACTTCCGATTTGTGGGAGATGATAATCTAAGTTAACATAAACGGACATTTTCTGATTTCCACATTCTTTTATTTCTCCCCTATGTTCACTTATCGCACCTCTGTTTTCTAACTCTTCCAGCCTCTCCCTCTTATGCCAAAGCCACCATGTGCCACAATTTTGCACGTTTTAAAACATGCAAATAATCACACATTGAAATTCTTATTTATAGTGATGTGGGAGCGCCCCATGCTTCAAAATCGGGAGTCCCACCAACATGCTATTGTACTTGGACCGAACCGGTGTAAGTTTTGTCCCTGTTTAGGAATCGGCCGTTCCTCTTGGGTAACTCCTAGTTATCCTATTACTATATATTTTCTTCCGTAGGACTAGTGTTAGTTTTTGTGTGTTTTGTATCGGGATAGCTGTCGGCACTTTTCTTTCTTTCGAGGAGTNCCTATTTAGGAGTCGGCCGTTCCTCTTGGATAACTCCTAGTTATCCTATTATTATATATTTTCTTTCGTAGGGCTAGTGTTAGTTTGTGTGTTTTGTATCGGGATAGCTGTCGGCGCTTTTCTTTCTTTCGAGGAGTGTCCTAAGATTCTTGGTGGTGCTTTGACTGTATCTTGGTCTTCATGTGATGATTAACTTCCCTATCCATTTTTGCATTCTCCCCACGTCGCTGCCGGCTGGCCTCCATTGCTGCAGCCACCCCCGAACGGCAGTACGTTGTTATTTTCACTGCAGTTTTCCAATTTCAGCTGCCTATCTNTGGCCTCCATTGCTGCAGCCACCCCCGAACGGCAGTACGTTGTTATTTTCACTGCAGTTTTCCAATTTCAGCCGCCTATCCTCGCACCACCACGGACAGCCGTCCTCTTGATATCCTACAGCCACACCCCCCTCCAACCCCCCGCATCACCCTTCACAGCCACTGTCATTCCCTCTCATTGTTGTCACCCGGAAAAATGCCAATTTGTTGTTCACCTGCAGTTCCAACCGCTTAGCCACCCGTTTCTCTCGTTTCAACTTGCTGCCATTGCCACAAATCCCAACCTTTTCGGAATCACATAACAGCCCCTCCCAACTATTTCCCCGTTGTCCATCCTCCTCTTTCTTGCTGCCCTCGACCAGGACAGCAACTACACTTATCGTTTTTACAGCTTCGCACCTCCAACTCATGATTACCCACACACCTTCAAGCTTTTCCCCCACCCTTAATTGAACCAAAGAGAAAATTAGATGTGGGATGTTATGTATTTAAAATGACAACGGGATGTTGTCATCTTAGAATGTGGTGGTATGCATGTAAATGCTCAAAAAAGTTTTTTAGGATGCTCAAAATAAACACAACATCCCGCCTAATTATAGATTGGGCTTCATAGTCTGGGCCTCATTCCTAGGTATCCTATTACTAGAAAGGGTAAGTGCTTATCTAGATCTACCACCTATTTCTGGCGTCATCAGCCTGGACACATAGTGAGGAATTGCCCTAAATTAGGGTGCAGAGGGCTCTGGTAGAGACCAGGATCAGCTCTGCACCTCATTAAAGAACTTTTGGCGGGCAGAGGATAGCTGAGTGAAGATAAGCTCCTCCAAACCTTGCTTAGGTCTGCCAAAAAATCCCCTAGATATTTTTGTGTCAATATAACATAGACTGCTCTATAATATACATAAAGCAAAAATATTAAAAATATATATATAACAAATATATTTTTAAGATAAAAAAAAAAAAAATAGAAGTAATCCCAATCAAACCCTAAGAATGAAAAAGATAGGCCAATCAAACCCTAAGACTGAAAAAGATGACCACCCATTTTTTAGTGCTTTCTGCTTGCCAACGCTCCTAATTAATGTTTGCTGCTGGACGTTCTGCTTGTGCATTGCCTTATACTAACATTAGATACTAAGCATTTAATGTTAAAGTAAATCCGGAGCTCTACATTTAAATTACTCCTTATAATGACAATCAATACGCAAGTTTGATAAATATTTATAAGAATTAGAATTTAAATAAAATATAAATAGATTAAATCACTTAAAATCTCAATATCTCACTTCCATCTACAATTCAACTTAAAATAGAAGTAATATAATTTAAGAAAAGTCAGGACTGTCATATTTTCCTACAAAATTTGATGCTATTCATCATAAATAGGTCATTTACATTTGAAGAATAATAACATCAAGTCCAGTCATACTCACAATCATATCATATATAAGAAAGCATGTTGACCCCATTTTTGGTGAGGTTTGTTTCCCTCTCTAGAGTCTAGGATCTAGTCATAAGACTTCCCTACTGACTCTCCTAGAACTCTAGTATTGAGACTCACACTACTTAGAAATTCAAATCATTTCTTGGCTCCTTGTGGTCTCGTGTGTGATCTTAAAATTCTCAACACTTAGTTAAGTTGATTGAGACCAACACATCGAAACCCAATTTAAGTTCTTACCAGGATTGAAAAATGCCTTAGGAAGGCCCTTTAGATTTAGGGATTTAATTCTTTGAAATGGTACAACAATATACATACATACAGACACACATACTCACACACATTCAACTCAAAATATTGATGAACAAAGAACGATACAAACAAAAAGATGCTAATGAGATCAAATGATAGAAGGAAATCTCTAAAAAAAGGGGGAATGAAAATTCAGAATAAAAATTCGCATCCTTTTCTAACCAGACTAAATTAAGAGTTTGTTTGGGGTAGCTGCAGCTTATCCAACTTATGCGGATAAGCAGCTTATCCGCATAATCTGCTGATGAGCAGCTGATTCGGATAAGTTGGCTGACTGTTTGGTTTGTGCGTTTGGAAAATAACTGATTCTGGATAAATGACCATTCTGCCCCTGTTCTAAGTTGTGTGTATGTAAATGCCCAACTAATGGTATCAACTGCATTAATGCAATGTAGTGTAGAGAAAAACATAAAATCCCTAACTCAATTAAACTTTGAAGTCCAAAACAGGTCTAAAGCATTTCATGTGTAATGCCAACATAACAACCTTCCATAACATATTTAATGCCAACAGAACAACCTTCCATTACAACCCTAAACAGAAGAATTGAATCAAATTTCAACAAAGCAACTTCAGCTGCCAAATTTAAAGTTGCGGTAATATCAATTTTAAAGTAGGTAAAATCTACTGATAGGTACACCAAACTCACAAGCGCAAATTTCCCTTCAAATATTTATCACCTCCAGTTGCATGAATGTAAAAAGTTTTTATAAACTTTGCAGCTTTTTTGTAAAATTTGTTGTAAAGTTGTGCATCTGATATATACCACTTTTCTATTGGAAGAGCTAACCTACAGAAACCATTGCTCTGCCTCAATCAGAAATAAAAGCAGCACATCATTATCCCACATACATACCACATAACTACCAATCTCCTCCGTAAAACAATGCCCATTCTACTGTTGATTTTTGTATGAAAGGGTTCATAAATCAAGAATAAAAAGGGTAGTGGACAGTTCATGATTTTCTTTTGCACCAGTTTCTACTGTTAATCTTTAGAAGTCTATATTGGCTTAAAAATTGACTACCGATGAGCGGAGGAGCAGAGGAGTGGAGGAGAGGAGGCGGAGCAGGCATACCTGAAGGAAAAAAAAATAGAGCAGAGGAAGATGAAGACGTTTTGCCAAATTAAAAAAATGAGCTCTGCCCTAGCTCTCCTCATAAGAAGGGGAGGAGGAGGAGGAGCGAGATTATTACTTCCATATTACCGACGAAGAGAAGGAATGCCAAAGAATCAGGGAGGGACCGGACGAGCGGGCAATGCAGCAGAAGAAACGAAAAAAATAAAAGGAGATGAGTTTACCTCAAAGAGAAGGAATGCCAAAGAAGAAGCAGCGAGTGGGTAGGGCAGAGTTTTATGACAAACGAAGAACGCAACCTTTACTTGGAGGAGAAGGAATGTCGAAGAAGCAGGAAGCGGCTACGCAGGGCTCGATCGCGATTTGTGAGGGCAGCGGAGTATAGGAGGACAGCGAGGGCACACTGAGAAAATTTTACCGAACGCTGAATGAAGACGCGGGACGCCAGTTCGATCCCGTGCCAGCGTCTATTATGGATCCCAAAACAGGGTTTTGAGATAAGCTATTAAAACGCGAAAAAACAAACAGTACGGCGGTGTTTTGAAAACGCCGCCCGCACAAATAAGCTGCCCCAAATAGACCCTAAATCTCTTTAGTCTTGTTGGTATAATTTTCCATAAATTTTCACAAATTTCATCAGTTTCCACAAATGCCATAAATCTTTTTTTAAATTTCCACAAATCCCATAAGGTTCCACAAATGCCATAAATCTTCCCTAAATTTTCATAAATTCCATAAATTTCCATAAGTATCATAAAATTTCATAAATTTCCACATACTACACAAATTTCCATAAATCTCACAAATTTCCATAAATCCCACAAATTTTCATAAATTCTAAGTCCACAAATTTCCATAAATTCCACAAAATTTCATAAGTTCCCATAAATTCTCCATAAATTTCCACAATTTTCCATAATTTCCACAAATTTCCATAACTTTCTCGCAAATTTTCATAAATTTCCATAAATTTCATAAATTTTCACAAATTCCATAAATTTTCCACAAATCCCATAAAATCAAATTTTGAGGATAGGAGTAAGGCCCCTTTAAATGAAGAAAGGCTTCCTATTCCTTCGTCATCTCTTGGGCTAGATAGCAAGCCTCCCGGACTTCTTTTCCCAATGCGACAAACATTTCCTTCGACTAACTCTCAAGTTGGATGTGAGTCTTTGTGCTTTTTTTCTCGAACTAGTCTTCCTATCAAATCAATTAGCAAGAAATTTTCGATAACTATCACCCACAAAATCTCAAACAAATAAAAATGAATGAAAACTTTCAAAAATAATTGACGAATAAACAAAATCAAAAACATAAAATGAAAATTACATTTAATACTCTTCACCAGGTACCTCAAAGCCCCAACAAAAATTCTCAAACTTTCAACTCAAATTCAATCTCCAATCTAGTTCGATCTGTAGTT
The DNA here is from genome assembly GCA_002079205.1 of Phalaenopsis hybrid cultivar. Lineage (NCBI taxonomy): Eukaryota > Viridiplantae > Streptophyta > Magnoliopsida > Asparagales > Orchidaceae > Phalaenopsis > Phalaenopsis hybrid cultivar. The sequence goes on along the minus strand of JXCR01071541.1, from coordinate 434,864 downwards.
TGTCTTGAGTACCTTCACTTAGACATCCCCTTAAGGTTCTATTGATCTCTTCGGTTAATGCCAATACGCACAGTGTGCTTCTTTAGCACACTACACCTATTGGGGATCTATTTGTTGACAACGTTTTTGGTGAGGTCTATTTCTCCCTCTAGAGCCTAAGATATAGTCATAGGGCTTCGCTACTGACTCTCTTAGAAGACTAGTATTAAGAGCCACACCACAAAAATTCAAAACACTTATTGGCTCCTTGTGGCATCATGTGTGTGATCTTAAAATCCTCAACAAATAGTTGAGTTGATTGATACCAACACATTAAAGCTCAAGTTGAGTTCCTACAAGGAATGGAAAATGTCTTAGGAAGACCCTTTGAATTTAGGGATTTAATTCTTTGAAATGGTACAACAATAAATATACACAAACACATTCACACCCCCATATTGATTCACCACATTCATAGGCCTAAATTAAATTAGTCATGGAGTAAACTCAACTCCACAAAATTAATTTTTAAGGCCCACCGTCATAAAATCCAAAAAGCCCAAAATCCACCAAATCTAAACCTAATCCCACTAAGCCATGAACCCAAACCTATAAGCCAAATGCAAGATCAAATTTAAGTTGAAGACCAATACTTAGATCACTTGGTCATTTAATTAAAAACTTTGTCTCATGATGAATAAAGACGAGCCTTAACTCTTTTTTAGCTTAACCCCGCCCATCCCTTTGCCTATTCTATCAAAAGGGTGACCCAAATTCATGATGAAGCCTAGACCAACATCTCCATGATTGAGACTTAAACAAGCCCAAGCCCCCATGAAGCTCAATCATTGTCATGGGCAAGTACAACCCTTTTTATGATAAGGACCAAAGAAGGACAAAATTAGCAAACTTTAGTTCATTCCAAAATCAACTAACAAGCACATGGTACAACCCCACTATCTTCCCCATGCAATATCACCGACCTCCGACAGAAAGATGGTGACTAACAAAGCCTCTCCCATCAAACATGGCCGGCAATGGAAGTTTGCCCGAAAACCACCCTCACCTTAAAGCACAAAATCACACCGAAGGCCAAAAATAGGAGAGTGCATAAACACTAGCGAAGCACTGCCAAATTGCTCCCACAATCTCCCTACAGCCCTTAGTGGCTCATCCCCATCCTTTCCAAGCCTCCACACTGCCCCCATCACCCTATTTTCATCTTTGAATTTCAAGGGTCTCCACGGCCTCGACATAGCCACTCAAAACTCCATTTTAAACCACCCAAAAGCTTCAACAAAGTTCACAACCACTTCCCGAACTAAAATCCCTTTCCTTAGGCCTCTAACAAAGCTCTAGATCAGCTAAGAGCCACCCTTTCATCTGGGTCATACTTAGGCTAAAGTTTAGAACAAAATAGAAGGAGGAGGAGGTGTGTCATGTCCACGCAAAGCTACTCAATCAATCCAATAGATGTCACACTTCTTGAACTCGGGTCCTCAGTTTCGGCCTTTGTGAAGAGACTCAACAATTCATGTCCACCTAAGCTTATAGATAGGTTTGTTTCATGTAGATGAAGATGTAGAAACAAAACCCATGTAATTTGGATGAGAATCGAGCGAAATATTAAGATTGGAACACAGACGGTTCTCGAATCACAATCTCTTAGGGACGAAGAACGAATGTCGTCCGTTTCCACGTATTCAAAACGGATGGCACAGATCGGGTTGGACGACGAAACAATGTGGATCAGAGCGATGCGAAGCTGGCTGAGTTAGCGATTAAGCTGCAAAGCACATCGAATGGGAAAACGCCGCATAAAGCTTTGACGACTCCGAGGTTGACACGGTTGCCGCGTGGTTAAGTAGCAAAATAGAGTATGTTCGAATTATTTAAATACAGAAAATGCACAAAAACTTTAAAAATTCATATCTTAGCAAAGGAAAATCATCAAAATAAAATAAAAATATCTCTGAACTTAGTGAGCAGAAGAGAAAATAATAATAATAAAAATAAATATAATTGACTTATATTTAATTTTTAATTAATTAAATATCTAGAAGGTATTTAAATTATAAAAAAAATAATTAAAATCAAAGAAGTGTGAAATTTAGAGGGTTCATTCCCTCTATTGTGAGGAATGTTCCCTAATTTTCTAAAGATAATGGGACAGTTAGAACGTAATAACCCATAATTTTTTACACATGATGCCGCTGCTTTAATAAAATATTTATTGAAAATAAAATAAAAATCAAAAAAATTGAAAAAGTAAAAATATGTTAGACTCATGAAGACCAAAGGTATCTAGAAAAAAAGAAAATAAAATATAATGTCATGAAATGAATTATAAATATTTTAATAATCTGAAAACAAAGAAAAAAATATAAAAATCATAAAATTTAAATAGAAATCAAAAATGACATTTTTTTTCTGATAATAGAAAACTGTTATAGGATGCCTCTGTAAAATTTTCAAGAACAGGAAACATGTTGTAAATAGCTAAATGAATTTCCCTTGTAATTTCATAATTACTAATTCAAATAAATATAGAAAGTAAAAATATATTTCAAAAAATATCAGATCACTTCTGGAAAGTCAATTAACCTCTGGGTGAAAGACTGATGAAGTTTAATAGTGAATGGAAACATGATGGAATAGTTAGCAAGGTGATTATCCTAAGGGAACTGATGAAGTTTAACAGTCATGATGGAATACTTAGCAAGGTGATTATCCTAAGGGGGAGTAATTGTAAATGTTCAATTTACAAACTATAGCTTTTTGGCAAAAATCATGATAAGATGTTTACTTAAGTGTTTGAAATACAATGAGGTAAATAGGGTAGCCATTAGTACATTAAAATTATATAAAGGTAGAAATGTAAAATTGTGAATTAATGAAGATTAAAAGATATAAATTTTTGGATGACTAAGTGGCAGAATTTGTGATTTGGAAACATGTACTTCTCTAATTTGAGCTTCCTACCAAAAGTTGGAAAAACTCATGTAATCATTTGAATGAAAATCAAGAATACTGCATAAATTGCAAATTTATCCCTAAAACTTTAAAAGACTCATAATGGACCACCTATAACTCAAAATTATCAGAGCTCAAAATTAAAGTTCTTAAATAAGATATAAACAATCAAACAATGCAAAAATTTATAAGTTTTAACCTAATCTAGGTAGGGGTGTAAACGAGTAGTGTTCGGCTCGTTTATATTTCGAGCTCAAAAAGTGTGTTCGTGTTCGGCTCGTTTGCTTAACAAGCCCAACACGACTTGTTCATGAACAAAGAGTCCTTTTAACAACCCTAATCTTGTAGTCATAAGACAATAAGCGAACACGAGCTGTTCACGAACAAAGAGTCCTTTGAACAACCCTAATCATGTCGCCATAAAATAATAAGGGTTTGAGCAGATTTAAAAATTATTATTTATATTAAAACATCATTTGAATCTAATTTAAGAATTTTTATTCCATT
>JXCR01071541.1:400601-424586 GCA_002079205.1 Phalaenopsis hybrid cultivar | reverse complement strand
AGTTTATCAAAGTAACTCACCCACCTATGTTGAATATCTTTTTCTAAGAAAAGTACTTTTTGGTTTTCATCTTTAATACACTTTACTTGAGTTAAATCTTTACTTTTCTTTTCTCTTTGTTTGGCTAGTTTATACATATATCTTTAATACCCTATGAGAGCAGCTCCAATTGAATAAAAAATAAGTGTTCTTGAAGGGAGTGTGTATGAGGTAACGGGCGTTCATGCAAAGTATGAGATAGCGGTGCTTTGAATTAACTTTTAGCAGGCGTTGGTAAGAGGATCAGTTGGACTGACAATGGATTTCCAAAAGGGACATGAGTTCGAGGAGTCGATACTAGACATAGGGCAACCTCGAATAAAACCATTTCATAATTCTAAGTACATAGCCTGCCTCTTGAGTTGAAAATACTGAGGGAGTTCCAACACATCAAGGATAAATAATTTTTGGGTCATTTCAAAAAGACCATGTGGAGCATTTGGGTATCAAATTCAATTCAACAGTGTGCTCACAAACAAATGGTCTGATAGGATGGATGTCCCGCATTCTTGGAAGTGCCTTAAGAGCTTTGCAGAAAAAAATATCCTATAATAGGATCCAAATCCTTTCTAAGAAAAAGATGCATCACCAAAGTGGTTACACTTTAGTGTAGTCCAATCTGTCATAGATTTCATATTAGAGTTGATTCCTCCCAACATATTTGTTTACCAGATAAACTTGGACATGTATGAGAGTGAAAGAGGCAGATTATATATTTAATTGCTCAAGATTCGACTTGTGGGAATCTAGAGCCAATATGCAGCTCCAGCTCAAGTTGTGTCGGAAGTGGATGGACACTTATTCTATCAGAATGTGCTTTAGGATGACAACTTTAAAATTGATGTACTGGGAGCTGGCAACATTTCTGCTACCTTTATTGGGGTTGATCTGACTATTATGAAGATGCAAAAGCTTTGAAGGATGAAGTTGAAGCTCCCCAATCTTCGGAACCGATACGAGAGCACCCCCTGCTCACGACGAGGCCCCCCTGCTCCCAACACGGAAATCCCACAAAAGAAGTAACAACCCGGATGTCGTACTTGGATCGAAAAAGTACAAGTTTTGTCCTAGTGAAGGAGTCTGCTGGTCCTCTTAGGCCACTCCTAGTTATCCTATTTTTATAAATTTACTTTCCTTGGAATCTAGGAATAGTTTTGTGTGTTTTGTATCGGGACAGTAGTGGACGTGTCTTCTTACCTTCGAAAGTCATATCCTAGAGTTTCAAATGATGTTTTGGTTGTATCCTAATCTCCATTTGGTGATTATCTTCTTAATCCTATTCTGCATCCTCCCCATGTCTGACCACCCTCCATTGTTGCAGCAGCCCATAACAGCCCCTCCCAACCACTTCTTTGTTGTCCAACCACCTCTTTCTTACTGCCCCCAACCAGGATAACAACCGCACTTGTCTGTCATTCTTGTAGCTTTACAGTTCCCCCTCGAGGTTAATCACACACCTTTGCTACCGCCATGTCTTCTAGCCTTTCCCCCACCCTTGCTACCTCACTGGAGGACCTAAACCCCCTAGTTGATCACCTCCACCACCCTGGTTTGAGTGTTTGCATTTTGTTCTTTCCTATTTCTGAGTGTCTTTGGTTGTAATCTCTGTTAGGTTTCAATAATAAAAGTTATATTTTCGTTGCCAATTGGCTTAACTCCAGTAACATATAGATTTCTAAGAAACCGACTTCAAATTTAAGTTCAAATATGAGCGAACATTATGCAAAATAACAAATTATCCAAACAGAATTTTAAATTAAAGTTTATTATAAATATGAATAATCTATTACTATCATAACAATTTTTTTTTTTTTTTTGTACAGTCCACTTGGCTTAGTGATTGGGTGATTTGTCTCCAACTATAATGTGAAGTCAGAGGTTTAGCATATACTAGTGTCTATATGAGAGTAAAAGAAAAACAAAACGCTTATTTTAAACCTCAAATTGTTCTATTAAATTATTGAATTAAAAAAATATATCTTGATTATAGTGTATAATATAATCATTTCTTCATTTATTCTTTCAAAATTTATGACACATTTATATTAACTTTGCCATTTTTGTCATGCTCAACTAAGCTATGAATTAATGGTATTGCTAACGGGATTTAATTGCAATTTTATAAATTTTGCATTTTTAAGTCTTCACCATAAAAGTTTATCGCAATAATATTCTTGAGATGATTTTCATGTTAACCACCCAATCTAACTCCAGAAATGCTGGTGAATAATGTAAATAAAACAAGAGAAATATGAAAGAAACAATAAGCAACAAAGTAACATGAAAAAGGAAATTTGAGGAACAATCATTCATGAAAATTATGTAGGTAAAATGGTACACTTCGTGAAAATTAAGTTGCACAAAAAAGTTGGGTAAGCAGAAATACCAACCTGTACATGAAGGTACGGAGATATGAGAGGGATGCTGATCTAGTCCGCCAATTGGAGTCATTGACAGAAGAAAGGATCACAGATACAGCATTTTCAAGAAATGGACGAGGTAAAATCTTCCACTTCAACAATTCAAAAGCTGCCTTTGCCAATGTTGACAAATCTTTATCAGATGTTTCCTGCATACAAATGGCGTGAAGGAGATTCTCTAATACACATTGAAAAGATGAATCAAATCATCCTAAAAACATTTTGCAGAAAGGTAGTCAGGGATGAACATAATTTCCTACAGATCGCCAGGCTTCTTGATTTAAGGTGAACTTCCTTCGAGAAAGCCAAATCAATTATCTGACCTTTCTTAAAAAACTCAAATAACGAATCCCACATAGGTGGTTCACAGAGAACAAGAATTCTTCCCTGTTTATGTTGGCCCAGCAATTAACTGAAAAATCAACTTTATCAAGATGCTCTTTTTTTTTCTTTTACCATAAGCAAACCGTATACATAGCAGTTAAATTGTGATTTGAAAAAAAGTCTCCTCATATACAGGTGATTAACCAATTTTATTTCCTTTAAATTTCTCAAAGATATTTTTTCTATCCTTACACAGTAGCCAGCACAACTACTAGTGCACATAACACTAAAATTTAACTGCAGTTAGGTGGCTGACTTTGCTAAGGAACTAGGCCAAAATTTTGGCGTTGATAACGGATGTCAACAAGACCAGTATAATTACATTTTATTAAGCTCAAAGAACGAGCACATCATAATGGTGGTTTAAAGTATTTGTATTTGCCATATCCTCACTACATAAGAAAAATGAAAATTTGATGAAACACAAGGTTGCTAAAGCAGCAAACCATAGTCCCGGGTGTAGTAATACCCGTACGGATGCCTTTATCATTTTCCATTAGCAAATTTTATCTATAGGGTCCAAAGACCACAAATTACGACACAAGAAGAGCAATGTAACTAGAGGGGGTCTTTTTCCTTCCCTGGCCATATGTAGTGGAGCGTGCATGAAAAGATATTAAAGATGAAACAAAGAAGTTTTAGTTCACCAAATTGCTAAGAGCTCAACACAACAATAGGCTAGGCTCTCAATAAAACCATAGATGAGGTTGGTAACGGGTATGCATTTTATTTTCAGGCCCCATTAGGTCAAATGTTAGCTTTTCTAGAGCGTTGAACACATCACTATTACCCACTTTTCTCACCACTGATGATAAATTATCAAAATAAAAGATACAACTACAGAGTAACAGATCAAATGGCTTGCATTAATATAGTAATGTAGTCCTATGTTGAAGCAAAAGAACATGCCAAAAGCAGCTACCTCGCTCAAAAATCAGCATATGAGTGCTCTAGCATAGAAGGTTACTGGATTCTAAAACTATAATTGTTACAAAACAAATTGGCAAATAAAAAAACTTCTTTTAAGTACCTGCAAGGAAATAACAGGATACAGAAGTCCAACAATTACGTCCAGCAAAAATGAAGATCTACCGGACTTCAAAGATGATATGATGAAATGAAACAGCTGCGCAGAAGAGTGAAACAGTTAGTCCATGATAAAGAAACTACGCAAAGAAGTTTAACTTGAAAAATTACAGAAAAATCTCAACCATTTCCATTCTCCTAATGTCAGTCTTAGCTTCGTTGTTTGTGAAGCCATTTTCATAAAAGTCAGAAGTCTCCATGCTTTCTAACTGGCTCGAATTCTGTATATTTTTTGCTGATTCGGAGGCCCTTTCTATTAAAAGTTTGGCCCAATCTTCAGTTAGCAAAGATTTCATCGTGATGTTGTCTTCACTTCTTTTCGCACCCTTGCTAACGAAAGTTGTAAAAAGTCTTAAGTTCGAGCATAGGATGGAAAGAGTAACACCAATTGCTTCCCTCACCTGAAACCAATTCATCGAAATTTCATGAGAAGACATGAAAACACATAATAACCTTGGAGCGATGTACCATTTTATCAATCAATTCAAGGGAAAAAAGAAAGGATGACAATATAAATTGATTTACCGAGTTCATTAAAAAAAGATTGGCTGGCCTGGACAAGAAACATGTGGTTAAAAGAAAAATGCAAGCATGGAGATGCTATTCTTTTACTGAACAGCCAAATAGTAAATCTGAATATTAGCTCGTAGGATTTGAACAAATATTCCTCTGTAAAAGGAAAGATAGACATGATCACTTCTAGAGATTATAATTATTATTAAGGGACCATTCCATACAGACCACCCGAAACTTGCTATTTACAAGAAAATCACCCTCTTTCATCCTTTTTTCAAATTCTCACACAAATATCAAATTCATAATAAAAGCCCAACACATATTTTTCATTTTATCGAATTCTCAATAGTTTGATCGTGGTAAGCGTAAATACATTGATTCGGTAGTTCAAAAAAATCACCTGAAAAGTTAATTTGCAAAATATCAATGTTTCAGGTGGTATTTATGTAATTATCCCAATTCTTGATACACAGCAAATTGTAATGTTCTCTAATATATTGATAGTGTCAAAGGCCAAATGTGTCAGCTCCAATTACATATACAAACCAAAAAACATAGTTGTGTGGATTCCCTTGACAAATTACCTACGAGGATATATTAACATTGCTCTGGAATCACACTTATATGGCCATAAACTGCAAAATAAGTAAATAATTCAACTCACAACACGAACAAAGGAGTATATGATTCACAGATCCGATAAAACATGGCCAATGCTGCTCAGTTGCATCATGCAAGAGGTTTTGCAGACCATAACAAACAAGTTATACTCCACTTAATTAGTCATATTGCACAAAATCTGGCTAAACAATTATTTAGTATTATAATCCAACTTTCGTAACAAATGTGAGGATCTTTGGAAACCTTGACAAAATCCTTCCGGAGAGTATCAAAAGTGCAAAGCAACAACTAGTGTGGAATGCGTTAAGAAGAATAGTGATTGTAGCTTCACCTTATCGAAAATATATAAGGAACTAAGCAGTTTTAAAAAAAAAAGTTGGAAAACTAGGTAGTGTTTTATAAGCAGAAAACACACAACAACCACTAATTACAAATGATGAGGTTGAGCAACACCATCAACACCATGATAATGATGGCATAAAAGTTACTGCAAAGCAAGTCAGTCAATCACACAAGTATGTCTATCAATCTCACAAGAAAATACTAACAGTTATTCTGACAGAAAAATCTCTAGTTTCTTAACTTGGTAAACTTAGCTTAGCGTGATAAAAAAAAAAATGTTGAATTCCTAAAAATTCTAACAGCAATCAGAAATAAAACATGATCTCAGAAAAGAGAGAATAAAAAGCAGAAAGGCACTCGGTGTTCTTTAATAAAGATGAGGTTTGTGCCCCTATGACTTGGTTATCTTGTTGAATCGTGATTTTCCTTAATATTTTCTTACGTGACTGTTGTCAACGAGGGATAAATTTTGTTCTTAAGCTTGTGCCTATGCCAAAAGAAGAATTAGAAACCCCTGATGTTAAGTTTTATTTAACCCCATGAAGTTTCTCAGGATTCTGATCCCTATTTAGGTTGCAAATTCCTAACTAGAATATGTCTATCCTACCACGATTATGTGGTTAACCTATTTATTCCACTATGTGACAAAGTCATAGATCATGAAATATTTTAACATCCTAATTGACCAAACTGGGAGTAAATGAAATCTAAAAAGGTTAACCAAAATCACACATGTAGGCTCAAAAAATGTTACATGAAAAACATCTTGAAAAATTGCAAAAAAACCATTAGTTCTATATTACAGGGACACGAAAGAGATTTTAGCAGCGCATGATAGAGATGACCATGAAAAAAAATCCATGCAAATCATTGTAGTAAGAAAAAAAGCAATGTAAAACTTACAATAATGTCTTGTCCTCTCCACAACAGTAAAAGATCCCCCTCTCAGATAATAATCTCTCAACAACAACAAGAAACAAGAGGAGAAAAGAGAAGGAAAACGGCCTATAAGGTTTCAACCTAAAGAGAGAATGAAAACCTTAAGAGAGAACTCTCTTTTATCCAAAACTCTCTAACTACAGCGTCCAACCACCCAAGATGCCCTAGAATCATCCCAAATGAGCATAAATATAGGGGAAACTCGATAAAGACAAAAAATTATCTTTCAAATTTGATTCAGAGTATGGGTGCTGGTGCGCCACAAGGCAAAGCAGGCATTTTAACCAGATACATGATAGCGCAGGCGCGTCATGAATCGAGCGCGGATGCTTTGGACCACAACTTTACATTATTCACTCCAATTCATCTTTTTTTCGTTCCTGAACAGCATCTAATATGCAAACTGCACAAAATAGACACGAATACCTTCCTCAACCATAATAATATCATAAAATACGCAGAAATAAGAGTAAACAGGCCAGATATTCATCACAAATTTCATCCACATCAGATAACATTCAAAACTAAAATAAAGGAAAATGAGATGCAAAGATTGCTCTGCAGATGTGGAAAAAAATCTTTTATCGACAAGGGGAGCCAACATGAAAATTAAAGCATTTAATCTTTATTTCTATGAAACTCAAAACAAGGCAAATGCTCTAATTATCAAGAAATCAACTAGAACCTTTTAGGTTTGCTCATTTTAATATGAGACTTTTAAAGTCAATTGGGTCCATCTACTGGCAAAATTTAAATTAAATTAGTCTTATTATCAACTTTATTTTTTTTAATTAAATTGGTGGATGGAAGCTTCCCAACATGACATTTTGAACTTTTTAAGGTCAATATAATTAGTTTAGTTGATATTAAGCAAGAAGATTCAATGTTTAAAGCTACACAATTGGGTATTCATAAATTTACCATTCGCGAGGCGAGGCATAAGCCTTGAGGCGGTTTTAGGCGTAAGTCTCATAATTTATAATTGTGTAATCAAAATAAATAAAATATATAAATATAATAGCATTATAATTTATAAATACATGAAAAAATATATTAACATCATAACATGATAAAAGTGATAAATTGCACAAAATATATAAGACAGGATAAGGTTACAATAAAAGACTTTTCACTCCTATTATCTCTAATTGAATATCATCGATAGTTATAAATAAGACAAAAAATAAGAAAAAGTCGTCAACACTCTCATGACTTAAGAGGCCTTTATTGGAATCATCATCGTAACGTATATCTTTCACCCCTAACTATTCATTAGTTGAGTCTAATTTCTCCCAATCTTCTTCAACCACGACCATCTTTCTTTTCTTTTATAAAAGATTATACAATTAAAAAGCTGAAAATTAACATTCAAGAAAATGTTAGATATTTTTTAAAAGTAACTTTTCTTTTTGTTTCTTGTTTAGTGTTTGATGTGCTACCTTCAATCATGTCACCTTCAAAAAAATCAATGTTAGGATCTTGTTGTAACTCAGTTGATGCGATCATATTATCCTCATCTACAAACTATTCATCATCTGATGACATATCTTCACATAAAAGAGAATCTTCATCATCTTTCAAACCACTTTTTTTCTAAATTCTTTCTTTCAATTTCTTATTATACATGATATACACCAAAGAAATCATCCTTAAGGTCGTTAAACGGTCTCTCCTTTTTGTATGAACTTGATTATATGTGCTCCAATTATACTCACATTCAAATGATGAGCATTTTAGTCCTAGCACTTTAATATCAAAATGTGGAAGCTCTAGAGTACCATCACCAAATTGGATCCACCATTAAACTATACTTGAAAAAAAATATGTATTTAATAAATAAAAGAAAAATGTTTATATACTCAATGCTTGTTTCGAATTTCAATGAACAGATTAAATATAAAAATTTTACCTGAAGAGCGCTTTGTAACAATATTTTTTGCTTGTTGTAGCCTAAAGAAACATTTCCTATTGCTAGATGGAACAAGTTGCATATCAGTTATTGCTTTCATTTAGGTTAACAATCAATCTATCCATACAATGATACAACCCCAAGTTGACCTCCAGATTGGTGGATTTATTCTCAACATATTGAAATGACGAGTTGAGGAAATATCTAGTTGCATGCAAATGACGATGGAGTTGAACTTCCGATTTTTCATCAAAGATATCTCAAATCTCTATAAAAGTGGAATCCACTCCTCCTAAATTATGTGTTATTAACTCTTTGGCCTCATCCAATGCATTGTAAATAAAACTAATAATTGTCTTCTTCTTAGCATCTAACATCCTCAAGATTTACACTAATGGCCTTGCAGTTTTTGCTACAAATGCAACACTAGACCAAAATATTTTATTTACAACATTTTTTTTACTTTCATTCCCTCAAATTTCTTAGCCCATGCACAATTAAGCCAGTTAGTGGAAGTGAACATTGCCTCAAATGGTTGTCTATCGTCCAACATACTCTGTAAAATAAAAAAAGCTATAACAAATCTTATTGTAGCAACGCGTAGTTCTTTTTAGAAAACTTTCTCATTAAAGACAATACCCAAGAATGATTATAAATGAATTTACTTATCTTCTTGGCCTGAATCAGTCCATTTTTATGATGTGGCAATTTGCCAATCTTCTCTAATATTAGGTCTATGCAATGTGCAACACAGGGAGTCCAGTGTAAATATTTTCTCTTCTCCATCAATCTATTTTAACATACCGTATAAACATTCGCCTTAGCTGTCACAATCTGAACTACTAACGGATTGTTTGGTTTGTTGAAAACAAAATGCAATGTTAAAAATTTGTAATATACTATGATTACAATATAATTAAAATACTTTCAAGTTATTTGATTTACTTTAAAATAAATGTAAGAGTTTATCCTTTTTTTTTTGGACTAAAGTAAATTGAAAAAAATGTATTTCAAAAATTTTTTTTTGTCTGAACACGACGAAGGGGGTCGGTAGGCAGCTGGAAGTGGTGGGCTAGCGAGTGGCACGACAGATGATTGACGACTGAGGCGACGACGACGGCGGGCTGCTACAGCAGCGACGAACTGCTGCAGCGGGCAGACGGATGGCGAGAGCGCGAAGGGCAATTGGTGATGGGCGATCGGTGGCCGCGGAAGACTTGCGAAGGAGAGTGGGCGGCCAGTGGCACCAGACGAGCAGGGACAGAGGAAGCGGCTTGCCAATAGCATTTTACATGAATAATGTAATTCAAATTTAGCCAAATCGGTCGAATTCTAAATTCAACAAAAATAAACTACAATGTAAACTTTAAATTCATTCATACTTTACATTGTATTTGTAATTCTTCATAACAAACACAAATTTTTCAGAACTAAGCAAAAGGATTATAGTACACCAAAAATTCACTGAACCAAACATCCCCTAAGTTTTCTCCAATTTCATCTATCACTTCATTAGGTAATCCAAACTGTAATTCGTACCCTTTACCTGATCAGAAGCTTCTATAGATTTAAAAAAAATAGTCTTATATGGATGATTTATTAAAATGTTAATCAAACTTATATTATTTATGTCAGACCACCCATCAGACATGAATGTAACTCCAGTCTGACTCCAAATCCTCTTAATCTCCTTTATTTTTTTTCATTATCACCCAATTCCTCTTTCAATACCCATGTCTCAAGTCATACATAGATAGGGGTTTCAAGCCTAGATCATAAGCACCAATAGAACGAATCATCTTGACATAAGAAAAAGATGTCACATTGAATAGGATAGCATTCTAAAAAAAACCTCCCAATATCCATGTAGACATATTTTTGTGTAGCTTTGGCATGCTTTGGAGACATCTTTTGAGCTACAGTTGTTCCCTCTCCATGCCTCTATCATCCTCCACATTTACAATATATTGATCTAAAAGACCTCTTGTACCATTACTAGGCATCGGTTGTAAAGATAACATGGAATCTTTAGCATTGCGCTCACTCCCATCACAAGAGCCGATATCAATTCTATCATCACACTCTTACTGTGCAATATGCTTTGACATCGTCGACTTTTTCATATAAGATTAAATTTCTGCTTTGAGAGCTTTTGGCACTTTAGCACACAGTGCAATATTTTTATGTGAGCAAGAAATATGCTTTCATCATCGCAACACCACATTTATGTCTCTTGGCATAGTAGTTGTACTTCAAATCAACATGTCTTATCATTACCTCCAATATCAACTTGCATATTATGCCTCCATGCTAGATCTTTTTATTGCCTAATATGAATTTTTCCTTGGCTCTTAACCAGTTCTCACAAAACTTCAAAAGCCTAAAATGAAAAACTTGTTTTAAAATTAAAATAAATTTGATTAGGCAATCATACAATTAAGAGTGAACATGGACACTTATTACATGATTACATCTATAATAATCCTTGAGTTGTATAATTAAGAGTGAGACATACCTATCAATGGTGAATAGCATGTCATAATGCAAAAGCCTCATGGGGACATAAAGCATATTGTATGATATAATATAATATTTTCAATGCAACTAATACATATAAATGACCATCTATGAAAGACAATTAGATTGAAAATTACATTATTATAAAATAATATTTTATAATAATAAAATTAATTAAACAACTAAATTTATAAATAGAAATATCATTTTTATAATATCAAATATTGATGCTTAAGTCTTAAGCGCATATGCGCAACCCACCCAAAATCAAAACATACATTTTTTTTTTTGGGGGGCATTTACATACCTACTACTCAATTCCTATGTTATCACATATCTAACACCTAAACTTTAATTTTTTTTACTTTTATACCACAAAAATCTTTAATATCAAATCATACCACCCAATGTGACTAAAGCTTGTAAATTGAAGTTTAGGTGTTAGATATGTAAATACTAAATACATATGAATTATGTGGTATATATGCATTACTTCATTATCCTATGCTTATATATTTACAAATTAAACACCTGAATTTTGTAATATATGTATCTTCATTTATTTTATTTTTTTTTGGGGACACTTACATACATAACACTGAATTCTTATGTATCTACATAGTACAAATTTAACACCTGAAATTTATTTTATACATTTATAACACCTAAATGACGAAATGCTTAAAATAAACGCTTACAGATTCAGCAGAAGCATGGAATTCGAACCAAACAGCGCACCGACATCGAGAGGATCAGGCGGTATCGGCGTTGGCAATATCTTCCGGCGTGTGAGAGGGAAATGGAAACTTACAGGAGAGGAGAGCTTGCAGTTGCAGGTTCGATTGAAACAACACCAGGTGGTTACTGTGGCATCGACAGCCGGAGGATCAATCTTCCATGGTGTCTTCTAGTGCAACACGAAGGGTCGCCTGGTGTGTGAGATCAAGAGAGAGAGGCACTCGGGAGACGTGGCTTTCAGATACGTAACAGATACGCGCTTTTAAAATTAAGCCCTAAATACGAAGCAGAAGCCTCTTCAAATCGAAGGAAAACACGTCTCCAAAACCTGAGGCGTATGCAACGAGCGATTCCAGCATAATGTATGCTACGAAGCAAACTTTTCAGGACTGTGTAGGGCGCGACTTTTGAGTAATTTTAAACATTGATTAGACTAATTTTAAAGAGTTCAAAATGCTCTCGTAAAAAGCATCGATATATTAATTTCTATCCAAAAAAATTTAAATTTTATTTTAGTGATCGGAGTAATTATGTTATCATATCAATAAAATCGCATATGTTTAATATTTAATAGGAATTTATAGAATTTATTATATTAATATATCTTTATTATGGTTCTTCCTTACTGCTTTATATATTTGCACTTATGTAGGCATGTTTGTATCAGCATTATGATCAATATAGTAAATATATACTTTTATGATTTATATCATAGTATTTGATCAATGCCTCAAGTCTTCCTCTCCTTTCTCAAAATCCCGTTAAAAACCCTTTTAATCAAGCTAAGTTTTTATCTCACTTACCGAACATCGATTTGTATTCGTCTTCTATTTCAAAGATACTATGAGGATCCCATATCTCCTGACTCAGTGTCGCTATCATGCCTAGCATATCATGTCCACGCATTTTTGCTTGACCAGCTTGTCCCTGCTTTTCCCACTCAGATCTCTGTGTCAATCTTTCTGGCTTACTTCTTTGTGCCGTTATCTCTAGCCCATGGCTTTGTATCTCTCTCTCTCTGGCTTGTTATTAAGCATCCTCCGTCCAAAACAGTTCTCACATCCAATCAAATTTAAGCATTCTCTTGAATCTAGCATCCATACCAGCATTTGCTTGATTTATTTTCTCTCAATATTCTTGTCCCAGCAACGTTCATAACCCAAAACTACTCTCTTAGTTCTTGATTTTCCTTAATAATGTCACGTTTTAGCATTGATTGGCTTATATGTACAATTTCAGAAAGTTGTTAAACAACTCTCAGCTTAAATCTTTTTCCTCATCTTGCCCTAGACAAGGTCTCGATGTTTCTTGCTATCGCACGTGTTGTTAAAGTTATTAGAATTATTATGTTGCCATATTAAATTATCGCATATGCATTATATTTATTATCATAATATATCCATATTTTGGAGAATGTTCTTTATTGTACTTTTCTTGTTGCTCTATTACATGCTCACACCATGATCAATCAAATAAAAATGTAGTATTGTATGATTTTTGTCAAAGTTGATAGTGGAACCAATTTGGTTCAAATTTGATGAGTTGTGGGACAGGATTGAACACTTCAAAAAAATTTTCACAATAAAACTAGTACACCTCAAAAATCTATGGAATATTTAACTCCCAAAACAATAACATCTTAAAGAGCATAGAAACTCTTAAAAGCTACCATAACTGGTACTAAAGAAATTTACAACACTGAAAGTTAAATAAAAAGTTTGGACTGTCGAAAAGCAAAATGTAGGCGGAGACTTACTTGGGCAGATGAGTGGCTCATGTTCTCTAGTAACTCCTTCTGAAGTTTTTCAAGGAACTCAACTTCTTCAGCGGGCATTCTCTGTGGAGATATTTCAACTAGTGCAACTGAAAGGAAAAAATATCTCTTGGCCACAACGTTGCTTGTCACTGTCTGTGGTAAATCTATTGTTAAACAGTCCAAAATTCGTTGCCTAAGAAGAGGGATCCTTATACCATACTTCCCTTTCCCCGTGACAGCATAACGAATAGAGGCTGCCCACTCGGGTATGGATTCCACGGCTGGTGCTGTGATAAGCTTCTCCAGCTGAAATTTCATCCAACTGTCCCATGCTTCTGAAAGGCCGTCAATATCAGAATGAATTATACCAGCCAAAACTTCAGCAGCAACACACTGCTTTACCCTCTCTTTTGAACCAGAAAACTCTTCTAGAGCCCTCCGAATTGCATGCAGAACTGGTGTACCACATTCTTGAGCCAATCGTTTAAAAATTTTTGCAAAGCTAGAATAGAATGTATGACCTCCAAATGATGACATCCAGTTGGGAGTACGTGGCCAAGATGCTGAAAAGTCAAAGTAAAAATAAGTGATAGCTTTGTCTGTCGCACTCTGAAAAGACAATGCGCCGTGACTGCCTTTGGAAGCAGAACTGTCACTGTCAGAAATAATATGGACATGGGAAAGACAGTTAAGTGTCTCGTTGAAAAAATCCTCCTCAAGTATTTGGCCCAATATTCCAATTGATGCGTTTATATTTTGGCTTAGATTGTTAGACGAATGCCGAATTTCTTTACTACTGGCTTTGTGAGGAGCGCCCAGCAATAAAGAGTTTAATGCAGAAATTGCAAGCATCCTTGACTGAGGAAGTTGACTTCTTAAATTTTGTAAAAAATGTCCTGAAAAGGGATGAATAGCATATTAGAACTTGAGGTGGGCTGCAAATTAAATTTTGCAAATAATCAGTTTGGCAGCATTCTGAAATTAAAGAGACATGAATATATTTAATCATGATATCATTCCATCAATCTAGAAATAACTTACCTGTAGTTTGACTGAGAAGTTTTTCAGACACAGTAGAACAATTTCGGTATGACAGAATCAACAGAAGTAGTACTCTATTTGCCATCAGATTATACCTGAAGTTCCATTCATATCATGGCTCGACAATTAGTAAAATGACTTGAAGAAAAAAACCAAGAATATTGTCATTTTAAATGTAATGGGCAAAAATAAAAGCTACTCTAAAATGATAAATGAATGTCTCAAGCAAAATTGTTCATTCAGAGGGAAGAGATACAGATAGAATCAGTACCGCCAGTGCTTGCTCGTTGAGTCAAAGCTAAAATAAGTGATCTTAGAAACCAAATCTTCGAATCCTGCAGCATCCCCAAGATTTTCTGGGTTCTTGAAGAAGCTCCTTGATATACCAGAGAAGTGGATATTGTATTTAACAAACAACTAAAAAACCAAGCAATGTTAATTAATTAATGAAAAAATAAAGGGGAGTTAACTAAAATAAATAGGAATAAACTTCTACGAATCAACTAATATACCTCGGTGATAGCTTTCTGAGCTTTCAGAGACTCATGATGGGAACTAAAGATAATTCATCATAAAGTGAGATTGATGCTCCTAAATTAATAAAAAAAAGGGAGACTATGAAAGGGAACAAATGACAAAATGTTAAACAGTTTACCTCGCCAAAAGACTTGTGACAAATGAAGACAATGATGTTGCATCCTAGACGGTGTGGAAACTACATATAAGCAAATTACCTTGCGAATTTGCTCAAAAAGCAATGAATGTTTAAGGCTTACCGTTGTCATATGCCCGAGAACAGTTTTCATTGAAAGAACTGCACATGAACCTAACACTGCATGTTCTGGAGTTTTTGGATTCGACAGATGCTGAGTCATTATAAGAACAGATTTGGCAATAAATGTTGGCCAGCGCTTCAGCATTTTTGCTAAAGATCTCGTAGCATGCCTAAAAGTCAAAGTGACAACCAATTAGAGATAATTGACACTCAAATATAATCATTGTTTTATTCTTACCTTTTTTTTCTTTTACTTTTTCTTTTTTTTGTGTGTGTACGTGGATTAAATGTGCATGTGCGTGTTGGATTGAAAAGGGGTAAATCCACAGATCTCTAAAAAATTATTAAAGGAACAAATATTTTTGATGAAAGGCATAGATATAGCAAGTTGCCGAGGAGAAAAAAAGAAACCATCTCATATTTTGGTAAAGAGAACATGGCTATGTGAGCCTGGCACCTAATGTCAATGAAGTTTTTATGCATCCAAGGGCTATTTAGACTTTTATTAGTTATTATTATGGGGTATAAATAGAGCTAATATGTCTTGAGTCTAGTGACTGTATTATGCTATAAAATTATTGTCTTGAGTCTTAGGCCTAGGATGTCTGAGGGATCGCCTATCTCTCGAACTATAGGTGTTTGGAGATATTGCCTACCTCTCAAATTGTGGGTGTTGGGAGAGATTGCCTACCTTTCGAATTATATGTGGATCGTGTTTTTTGGATTATTGAAGAAAAAATTTGTTTACCCTAATTTCTGTGAAAAAATTGTCATGGTTCTTAATAAAATTTGCATCAGAGCATTCGATTCTAAGAAGTATTGCAAGTGTGAATTCTTTTGGGTTTTGCCCAATATGTGTGGAAGAATCGTGGAGCAGAAGGATCGCGGCGCAAAAAGCGTACAAAATCGTGGCATACAAGGATCATAGTGTAAAAAGAGTCGAATGTAGCATTTGCGACTAGGAACCAGCAGAATCACTGCCTACAAGGGGCCAGTTCGCTGCTTATAAGGGGTTTAAGTTGCGCCTTTCTAAAGAAACATGTGAAGCAATCGTGATTCCACCTAGCATGGAAGCAAATGATGGAATCATGACGTACGTATAGGCTTGATAAACTCACGATCAAGCTATTTGGCAAGCAAAATCAGGATTGTCGCTACTTTTGTGACCAAACCTCGCGATAGAGTCGTGAATCGAGCTAGATAGGAAACCATCGAAGAGAAATGTGCAAATCCTTTGATCTAGGAAGTCGGCGACAGGATCGGGTGTACCCTAGTGACTGTACCACGCAAATCCGAACAATCAAACGACTGGATCGCGGTGTACAGTGACATAATATAACGATACAATCATGAATCAAACTAGTCAATTGGGAAGCCAACGTTGGGATCGTGGCGTAAAAGAGTTCCACCTTTGTGATCGAAAACTTTCCTAGAAATAATGGAAGCCAAAAATATAAATGCTTTAGAAGAGAAATTGAAGAAGCATGTGAGTCAAATCAAATCTGAAATAGATGAGTGTTTCTCGGCCATGGAGGAGAAGTTCGAGGAAATAGTCACGGCACTAGAAGAAATGGTGAAGAAAATCATGGAGTTTCACGCAAACCCGCCGCCACCTACCGCGGGATCGAGTGGCGTTGTTTGAAGCAAACGCAAGCTGCAACAATAAGAAGGATTTGCATGGCATCATGGCAGCTTCTCTACTTTAGGTGGATCTGAAGCCGTGAGATCTAGTACGTTCTGAAGGATTTGAGCGGCGTCAGGCCAGCATCGCTGCCTTGGGCAAATTTGGAGTCCTGTGATCAAGCAAAGGAATTGGGACCGAACGGTTTCTTCCATCAGTGTGTGCCCATGTCACTAACCCAGGTACAACACGACGAAATTAAGAGAAGTCTCCGAGAGATGTTGGAGGTCGGGATCATACAACCTAGTGTGAGCTCCTTCTCTAGTTCAGTCTCATTATTGAAGAAGAAGGATGAGAGTTGCACTTTTGTATGGATTATCGTGTAGTGAATGAGTAAACAGTACCTAATAAATTTCTCATCCCAGTGACCAATGAGCTACTGGACAAGTCTAGGTCTGCGATAACCTCCAAGATTGACTTAAAGTAGGGGTACCAAAAGGTTTAGATGCAGCTGAAAGATGCACACAAAAATGCATTTCGATCTCATGAGAGACACTACGATTTTTTTATTAAATGGAAAGAATTGTCAGATGAGGACGCCACGTGGAGCCAAAATACCTTATCCAAAATCAACTTATTTTTCCTGGCTTGAGGACAATGTGTCTTTTTAGGAGGGGAGTAATGTTAGACTAGCACTTAAGGTCAATATGGTTTTTTATGTGCCTAAGGGCACTTTAGTCATTTATTAATTACTATTGTGAGGTATAAATAGAGCTAATATGTTTAGGGTTAAGATTATACTATAAGATTATTGTCTTGAGTCTTAGATTTAGGGTTTGGGAGATATCGCCTTTGTCTCGAATTATAGATGTTGGGAGAGATTGTCTGCATCTTGAATTGTAGGTGTTTTTCTTTATGTATTTGGATTGTGTTCTTTTGTGTTATTGAAGAAAAGATTTGTTTGCTCTAATTTCTGTGAAAAAATCGCATTGGCTCATATCAGGTTACCATGAATAGAAGAGAAACTAACAGTAGCTTATTTAACACAGTAAAAGCAAACCCCAAAATAATATAGAAACTCCATGTGCAGCATAAGCAACTCCATTTGAATTTCATTAAGACTTACTGTACTTAATTCATCAAGAAACTTATTGAAGTACATGAAATTGACGACAAAAAATAAATAAATTATATCATGAATTGTTATAGACAAAAAATAAATAAATTATATCATGAACTGTTATAGACATCAGGTTAGTAATTAAAACCACTTACAAGCGAACTGTTTCATAGTTGTGCAAAGAGAGTTCCACGAGATCATCCATCAGAGGAACCATGTGTTCTGATGGAGACAATCTGGTATCAGCTCGAAATTTATGATATGAGGACTGTGATGACCTCCATGTATTATGCATGTATGCCTTGTCAATAAGCGCCCACCTGGGTCTGGAAAACATTATACACTTTCAAGGAACTGTTGTCCATCAAAACTGCATAAGACAAAAAATATAAAGGACATGAAAGAAAAAACAATGTTTCAATAAACATTACGTACCTTCTCTTTCCACTGGCATGAGAAGAAGTAATGAAATTACATGGAGGTTCAATTATTGAAGCAGATTCCAGTTTCCAAGCCTGAACATGATTTAACCAATCTTCATACTCCAAGCTTCCTGTAATCGAAAGCAACCTTAATTTTTCATCTTATCAGATGATCCTAAATAGAAGCTAATCATATACTTCACATATTGCATTCATACCATAATTAGTCAATGCATGAATTATGCGAATAATAAGTATCAAGAGAATGCTATCGTCTGATCTCTCCTTCAGTAAGTATCTACAAAAAGCTCAAAAGAAAGAACTTCAGCATAGAAAAAATGACTACGGAATGCTTAATTCTGTAGCTCAAACCTGCAAGCCACATGTACTTGTTGAGCAGCTCTTTCCCTCAATTCTGAACTACCAACAGGCAAACCAACCGCCCCAGCAATTAAAAAGAAGTTGGAATCCTGATCGGATGTACTTGTGCTTCTGAGAGATGGACGCATATCAGGTAAGCATGACATAACACCCTGCAATGATGAGTATATACGCAACAGTGTCACTTTCAAGTGTTCCTTCTCATGCCCTGCAAAAAGAATATGAATAATTTTAAAACATAATATGCACCATCTTGCATTCAAAAAGAGAAACGTCAACTAATCTAGTGAGGAAGCAAAAGTTATGGGCTAGAAAAGAGAAAGTGTAAATGCATTCAAGCATTTCTTGAGCTTACCTAAAATTCTACTTGGTCCTCAAGTTTCAAAATTGCCTTAATTTCAAAAGTCGAAAATTCTCAACTTTGTTTAGAGGCGTCCTTTGGCCTTTCTTTTGGTGTTTATTTCTTCTGAGAATTAGATAAATTCTCTGCATTTTTTTCTGTGAATTAGCTCTTTTAGCTTTTGGTTTTGATAATTTTACTGATTTTCAATCATTCGATGATGAGGGAAAACTATAAGAGGGTTAGTGAGTAGAAGTTTCTAATTTTCCCAAAACTTCCCAACATCGATGTTCCATGTGCTTCTGCTCTCTCATTTTCTCGAAATCAATTGGAACAAGGGTACTGACACGATTGAATTGATTAAGCTATAATACTTCATATAATGGCCTCAGTTTTTCAAACCTGAGTGACCTTATAAATAGAGTCCAGACTCTGGAATCGATTAATAATAAAACACTTTTAAGACTTTAATTGCTCAATTTTCATAACTTCCCATAGATATATTCACTTAAAAACTGACTGAACCAAGATAGTTTTAGCATATTGATCAGGGCTTCATGACCCACCAAGTAAACCCCACACTTAACCGCACATATGAGACCCGGTACATGCTCAAAAGAATACCCTCATTGTCAAAAGATGTTTGTGTTTCTTTCTTAACCATACCTTGACAATTATTGAGCCAACATTATCAGACTGAAAAACATACATCATGCTCACCTGCATCTACATGAGTTTTTCTCTGGCATATTTCAAGAAGATTATCTAAAGCTGCTTGGAAATGATAATCCAACAGTTCATTTGCAAATGAAATTTCTTCTTCTCCAGGGATGTGCCACTTTGGGAGGGAGCATTCATTTTCATTTTTTGAGCAGCCCCATTCTTCTAAAATGGAAGCTCCAAGCTGGAATGGCACTGATCTAGGCATACAGGAAAATTAAACTATCTCAAAAAAATACTACAACTTAAACAATCAATTTGTTCTCCTTGAGAAAGAAAAATTATTCAATGAAAAAATATACTTATACTGCTCAATTGGATAATAGAGAACTAAGCTTCCAAGGAGAGATCGCAGAACATGATCACCAGCGCCATTAACCTGTCAATTAATCAAAGATTGAAGTCACCATTGAAAGAAAAAAATAACACATTGCTGCTATGACAGAAAGAAAAGCAAATCGAGAAGCAAAATCTGCCGCTTCCAGAAGCTTAGTAATGATGGATTCAAGATATGGCACAGTATGCCCACCAACTAACCTTCCATGAAGGAGCCCGGAATGCAGAAGCAATTGCTTCTTTCAGTTCATCTTTGTGATGAAGCAGCTGAGGGCCTGCATAACTGATGGCAATAGCTAGCACTTTTAAATGGTACTCAACTGCTGTTTCAAGAGCTGGAGAAAGTGTAGCCTGCAATTAGGACAATTTTATTAAGAGATTCTAATACTTGAGAACTGCAAAACAGAATGATCAAAGAAATACCTTGGCTGCAAAAGAAGAATCCTTTCTGCCAAAACCATAAGTGGGTGTCCCTTGTAAAGAAGAATTTACGGACTGTAGAAGTGGTTCGATAAGGTTTACAGCTGATTCTTCTGGGTTAGAATGTACACAAGCACAACAAAGAAGCCCAACTTCTGCAGTGGCACCAGGAAGAATATTTGTGTTCACAAATCTGGAAATTTTTTTCAGTACCTGAATGACAGAGTGGGTGGGATGTTTTTTATGATCCACACGTTATGGTCCAAAACAAATAGAGCAAATTGAATAATTTGGTGGCAGCATTTGACAGCATTGACAGCGTATAACCTGACTGAATAATGTTTTCGAAAGTTTCCCTAGCAGAACTTCTAGCATACAGAAGTAATAAGGAGTGTCCTCAACAAGGAAAGTCCCTGAAGTAATGGAAGTCTGCACACCATCATTCCTGCAGGTTTCGAAGTTAAAAAAGTATGTTTATGTAAATAAAGTACAAATGAACAATACATCCTAAATTTCAAAATAAAAAAAATCACAAGCCATTGCTGCAACTACTTACATAACACTTGTTGATTCTAGATGTTGAAGGAGAGAAAATAAGCGGCAAAAAAACTCATCTAGCCATTCTGATAATGCAAGGCTTTGGAGGAATAGGGGAACATCTTCATTGTCACCCACAACAATTAACTGCAAGCCAGAAAGGAAAAGATTTAGACGTATTATCCATTCTATGTATCATTTGCAATAAGAACTACAATACTTACATTGGAAAATATGGAACCAATCAATTGCATAGTGGCTAAGGTCTTTGGAGGATCATTTGCATCCATTCCAAGCAATGCATTAGACAGTGACATTGCAACGACATCCACCAAAGAATCCACCAAAGAATCAGTAGCATTTAAATCCTCCTTTTGGGGAGCGGACAACAAAGAGGCAAGAAAGAGAGCACGGCCAACATAAGCCACTGAGGTAACAGCAGTTTTCAACTGGTGGGTGGCAGTCATCTTTTTGGAGATAGAAAAAGGAACAACAGAGAAAAATAAAGATGCCTTAGCAATTTGCCATAGTAGAAGCTTTAATAAAAACAATTAAATAAGGATCAAGGACTTTTGACAGCCTATAAGAGAGAATGCATGGCTGTTCAGAATAAAGTTGCCAAGTCCAGCAAATGAAAAAAAAAAATCAAGATATACTCACTGTCTCCAAGGCCAACTGGAATCGAGATGCAATGAAAGGAAGAACCAAGGAAGGTTCCACATAAGCTAATACTGAAGTTTCTACAGCAACTGTTTCTGAAAGGGTTTCAGTTTTGCTATATTGACCACGATCAATTAATTTCAAGGCCACTTTAACAAAAGAAGATCTTTCCAACTTTCCCAAAGACAAGTGAGACTGTTTGTCACCCTTACTGTAACTGCACGAATATCAATGATAAGAATATACATCTCAACACGATAAACCAAATTACTTTGATCAATGTCATTAGGGACTTCTTACAGTTGTTCAAGCTGAAGGCGTTTTTGAAAGCTAATTACTAAGTATCTTAATAAGCGCTCCAAGGAATGAGTCCAACGACCTCCATTTGAGGGATGATAATATCTAGGATAACGAAGTTAGTGTAAATCAATTGAATGTGGCAATATAACCAAAACTCGTTTGTTAAAATTAGAATAAAATGGGAAAGTAGGAAATTAACTGCTCCAGAAGACACACTAATCTCTCAAAGTGCTCATGCGCCAAACTACCAGGTTTTAAAAGATAAACCTGCAGTGATATACAGAATTATTTTATACNTTGTTGAGCAGCTCTTTCCCTCAATTCTGAACTACCAACAGGCAAACCAACCGCCCCAGCAATTAAAAAGAAATTGGAATCCTGATCGGATGTACTTGTGCTTCTGAGAGATGGGCGCATATCAGGTAAGCATGACATAACACCCTGCAATGATGAGTATATACGCAGCAGTGTCACTTTCAAGTGTTCCTTCTCATGCCCTGCAAAAAGAATATGAATAATTTTAAAACATAATATGCACCATCTTGCATTCAAAAAGAGAAACGTCAACTAATCTAGTGAGGAAGCAAAAGTTATGGGCTAGAAAAGAGAAAGTGTAAATGCATTCAAGCATTTCTTGAGCTTACCTAAAATTCTACTTGATCCTCAAGTTTCAAAACTGCCTTATTTTCAAACTAAGTCGAAAATTCTCAACTTTGTTTAGAGGCGTCCTTTGGCCTTTCTTTTGGTGTTTATTTCTTCTGAGAATTAGATAAATTCTCTGCATTTTTTTCTGTGAATTAGTTCTTTTAGCTTTTGGTTTTGATAATTTTACTGATTTTCAATCATTCGATGATGAGGGAAAACTATAAGAGGGTTAGTGAGTAGAAGTTTCTAATTTTCCCAAAACTTCCCAACATCGACCTTCCATGTGCTTCTGCTCTCTCATTTTCTCGAAATCAATTGGAACAAGGGTACTGACACAATTGAATTGATTAAGCTATAATACTTCATATAATGGCCTCAGTTTTTCAAACCTGAGTGACCTTATAAGAAGAGTCCAGACTCTGGAATCGATTAATAATAAAACACTTTTAAGACTTTAATTGCTCAATTTTCATAACTTCCCATAGATATATTTACTTAAAAACTGACTGAACCAAGATAGTTTTAGCATATTGATCAGTGCTTCATGACCCACCAAGTAAACCCCACACTTAACCGCACATATGAGACACGGTACATGCTCAAAAGAATACCCTCATTGTCAAAAGATGTTTGTGTTTCCTTCTTAACCATACCTTGACAATTATTGAGCCAACATTATCAGACTGAAAACATACATCACGCTCACCTGCATCTACATGAGTTTTTGTCTGGCATATTTCAAGAAGATCATCTAAAGCTGCTTGGAAATGATAATCCAACAGTTCATTTGCAAATGAAATTTCTTCTTCTCCAGGGATGTGCCACTTTGGGAGGGAGCATTCATTTTCATTTTTTGAGCAGCCCCATTCTTCTAAAATGGAAGCTCCAAGCTGGAATGGCACTGATCTAGGCATACAGGAAAATTACACAATCTCAAAAAAATACAACTTAAACAATCAATTTGTTCTCCTTGAGAAAGAAAAATTATTCAATGAAAAAATTTACTTATACTGCTCAATTGGATAATAGAGAACTAAGCTTCCAAGGAGAGATCGCAGAACATGATCACCAGCGCCATTAACCTGTCGATTAATCAAAGATTGAAGTCACCATTGAAAGAAAAAAATAACACATTGCTGCCATTACAGAAAGAAAAGCAAATCGAGAAGCAAAATCTGCCGCTTCCAGAAGCTTAGTAATGATGGATTCAAGATATGGCACAGTATGCCCACCAACTAACCTTCCATGAAGGAGCCCAGAATGCAGAAGCAATTGCTTCTTTCAGTTCATCTTTGTGATGAAGCAGCTGAGGGCCTGCATAACTGATGGCAATAGCTAGCACTTTTAAATGGTACTCAACTGCTGTTTCAAGAGCTGGAGAAAGTGTAGCCTGCAATTAG